>JAQFXY010001384.1:0-10832 GCA_034693865.1 Ceratophysella sigillata | reverse complement strand
CTAAGTAATTGTGTCTTCCCAATTGTTTTTAATGATTTAAACTATGTTAAACTTATGTTACGTTAAATTTATGGATCCTAGGTGATTCTACAGAATGCAGGCTTTCCAAAATGGTATCATTTGTCACTCTACGTTGTACTGTAAGGGCTGGAGCGGGTCATCCATCCAACCCAGAGTTTTACATTTGTATTTGAAGAATTCCAGATTACTCTTAATAACGTTGAAGGAAGCTTAGCTGTAAGCTAGTTGGAAGCCGCCGTCGAAAGAACAAGGGAAAATCCTATTTCAGGACTCGAGCTTGAATTGAAACTAATTAAATACGTGAAATAGAAAGTCAAAACAAATATGCTTTAATTATCCATAACATTATTTGAATAGACACTTAATTATGTAGTAGAACTCTCGCTTTTTAGCTTACTTTAGTGGGTTTCTTACAATGGCATTTTCACCTTCTTTAGTATTGCCAGATATTACGCAATTTATTTGTGATTTGGTCTTTTATTGTAATTGCATTACTACAAGGTGGCCAAACTATAGACTTTGTTTCTTGCTTTGCAGTGCTGTAATACATTACAAACTTTCTGATTTCTGATGAAGATGGACAAGATTTTAAATTGTACTCTCCGCATTGCACATTTCACGTATTGGTATTACGCCCACCTCACATTTCAAACATTTCATTCGAATGGCGACGCGTGCATTTCACACAATCAATTCTAACTTCGAATGGAGATGCGTTCATTTAAATAAGACAACTGCAGTTGACCATTTCCACTTGTATTGGAATGTTATGGAAAGGTATTTCTTTCAAACAATATAATGTATTTATTCACGTAGCAATTTTCAATCATTTTTAGAGCAATACATCTGAATTTTTTTAGAAATCTTTTCCGATATTTTTTTTATTTGAAAGTTTAATATTTTTGGTTATTTACAGAACGCCGATTGGATTTGTCAATATGCCATTAGAACTACAATAAATACTCTAATGCTTATAGTGAATATCTTCATTTATTATTTTATTAAATTGACATTTTAAAGCTATTTTTTGTGATAATAGTGCATATCATGGGATCTACGAGTACATATTGTAGTGCATATTTCGAACCTTTTGTTAGTTTTAGTTTTTTCTTCGGGATATCATATCAAAACGCAGCCATATTGAAGGAGACACGATGTTTTATTATGAGCGCTTAATTCAGCAAAAACCAAAACAACCAAAACATGTATGAGAAATGAGTTTATCCAAAAAACGGACCGTTTATTAAGAATTAGAAGCTGGAATCATAACTAAGTAGGTAGGAACACAGTACGTAGTTGACGAAGGCTCAAGTTTGTAGTGGGTTAGTAAGAGGTAGGCTTGCCTAGAGTTAACTACGTATAATAATTATGACGATACATATTACGTAGCTCTAGGCTGTACCAACAAGACTGCTCACGGCATTTGAGCAACATTATTCAGTAATTCACTAAATGTACCAAGATTACAGCATTACCTGTAATTCAAATTCTTATAAACCTTCAGTCCAATAATCCATTTCTCTTCATTTTGTTTGAACGAAGTAAATAGACATAAACCAATATATAATTTTACATTACAACTACATAATTTCTACCTGGTAAATTAGACCTAACCGAAGACCGTATTATCAAATCAACAGGATGAGTGTATAATTACTATTGGACTGATTTATTTTTATTGTATACTACATATACATCAACAATACATACATCGCATTTATTACACGAAAAGTCACAAGTTAAAAACGGAGCAGTGGTAGAAAAACAACCCAATAATTACAATTAGCAGCTAAACCTTAAGGCGTGCGATGAAATTGCTTCAATTCTAATGTTACTCGTGATATTAGAAATTGAAGTGAAATTGTCAAAATGTAGACAACAACAACGTGCTAGTTTTATATTGGAGGTACATAAAGCCTAGAAACTCGAAACCCACAAGTCCAAGTCTCAAGATAATAATACTACATGTTGTGCAAGCTTAAACTTGGGTTTCTAGTTCCGAAACTTTATGGACTTACAATAAACGATCAGATGCAGAGTGGTGCTATAGAACGAATAAAGTAATTAAATGAAAAGCAAAGATGATTCTAACTATCTTGTCCCTAGGCCTTGTGATTGTGATTATTTTTTAGGCTTCTAAACCAGATGCACCACACAAAATTATTATTTATCACATTAAAAAGTTCTAGATGACTGGCTTTTCATTCTTCAAATCGCATTATTTTGAGTTTTCGCATGTACTCATTTGACTAGATAAAAGTGCTAAAATCAAGAACAGTGGCTTTTCACGATTCTCGGAAAACATAAATCATACTTTTTAAGAAAGTGGGAAAGGGAAATTCTACATTCAAAAGATTAACGTCACATCAAAATTGAAATTCATTTCAAGAACGGAAATATTTGGAGGAATTCATACAAAAGTACAGAGCTGCTCACACAATAATTTCAATAACTTATGCAATCGATTCGCGTTCTCCTCTAATAAGCTGACATTGCGACAAAACAATGTACATAGGACAAGTACGAGTTGGCACTCTGCGTCGTAATGTTAACGGTTAGTCAGCTCTTCTTTATGAGCAGCTTTGTATCGGCAGAAGGAAAGCGTTAAAATAAAGTCACCAGTCACCTATCACTAAGTCCCAAGTATTGTGCTAGCCATAAAGCTTGCAAATGTCCACACATATTTCCAAATCGTACATACTCTAGTCCTTCTTCGTTATAAACAACTGCGAGATCGTTCAGAATATTATTAAGTACGGCATGTACCAATTAATATAAACATTCCAGCACAATACATGAAATCGGACGAAAGCGCATATTACATAACCTGATCTGACACTACTTCTTTTGCCTTCTTACATTGGACACCAATTAGATTAATATAAATGCTTGAGCCATGGAACTTGTTTCATTTGTCACTTAAGATAGGCGGACTTAAGTGTGGCTTACGGTGTTAGTATCAACCGAGCAGACCCTTATTTCCATTCGGATGTAAAACCGTAACTAAGAAACTATCAGGTGGTCAGAATTCATCTGGAATGAAATGATGGAGGGCAGACTTATTCACATACTTATACTTTAATTTCCATTCCAATACACTGGCTAGCTCCTACAAGCTTTCATTATTCTTGCCCTGTTTTTACCTAGGCATACATATTGTGCCTTTTACCCAATGTATAATTTTTCAGTTTACCCGATTTCAACGATGATACCCATTTTTAGAAGAATTCGTTGATATTTTACGCTTATTTTACCCTTATTATACGCTTGCTTTGATTTTTGATGCAGATTCTTGTGTTTTACGGAACAATGGAAGCGTCGCTGATTTGTGTCTGCGGTCCGCAGCAAGTGCTAGCGACGCATCCATTTGAAGAAGCTTCTTGTGGAGGACACGCAATGAAGCAATCGCGCCCAGGGTCAGAGTTCTCCTCCGGGTAGTGCTACATCAAATAAACAACCGGAAGATTAGTAAAGGAAGAACTAAGCACAAAAATCATTAAACAAAACTTCAAAATATGCTTCAATATACAAGACAGCACATACCTCGACGAATTCCGGTTGAATAGTTGTTGAGTGGATCCCTTCGTTGTGGAAGAATTCCTTAACGCGTTCAGCGATACGAATATAATCAGCCAAGTTGTGGCAGCTGGAGAAAATGAAAACAATTGTTGAATTTATAGACCTTCGAATTTTAAAAAATTGAGTTCTACGTTGAGCAAATCTTACCGAATGTGAGCAGAAGCAATAATACGGTCTCCAGCCAGTTGCCAAATATGCAATTCATGAACAGCCAATACTCCATCAACTTCAATAATCAATCGTTTGCGCAATTCATCAACCTTTAGTCATAAAAATGTACAAACTATTATAATATTCAAATTACAAGGCAACAACTACAAATTATTAAACAGTGATTTCAGAAATAGAGGTTGTTTAGTGGATTCAAATTCTGCTACGGGTCTCTATAGTTGATTAACTTATTCACCTGGATATGAGTAGGGACCGTTTGAAGCAGGATCATAGCTGACTCAGTAACTGAAAGGAAAATAAAGAGAAACATAAGAATAATCATATTTTCGGAGCAATATCGTTAATTAATTACTGAATTTCAGTCCTTTTGAGTACTTACGGAGTGGCCAGACTGACTTCATGAGCAAGAGTACCATGATGACACTAAGTGCCGGATCGACGTAAGAGACATACTCCCAAGTAGTCAACCAAACAATGAGAGCCGAAATAATGACAATCACCGAGCCAACTGCGTCAGCAACCACATGCAGGAAGACGCCTCGCATATTCATCTGTTGTACAAAACACAATTTCAATTTAGCATTTGAATTTCATTTTGTGTTAAAAATTTCATTGCCTCATTTTTTCAAAAGATTCGGAAGAATGATCGTTCGATTAAGATGCGAGCATGCTGAGGCTGAAGCTGAATTGATTTTGACTTTATTTGCTAACTATTCGTCTGTCTGTCTATCACATAATATCATATCTGCCATTGTTAATACTGCAAAATAAATCAGTTAAATATAACTTACGCTTGAAGCATGGCTATGAGAGTGTCCATGGTTCCGAGCCACAGTCCGCGGTGGTTCCGGAGCGTTGTCGGGAGAAGTAACCCGCTCGTCGTTCTCGTTACTATCGGTAGCAACCATTCGAGTGAGACGGCTTTGATGTTTAATAGTGTGGTGTCCATGCGAGTGTCCATGGCCGCCATGTCCTGTAAACAATACAAACAAATCATTTACCATTTGATTGGGCGTACAGGATTCACGTCAAGACGAGATTCAAGACACGAACTGCACGAAGGTTCAGTTATATTAATTACTAAATAGATGTATTTTGGAAAGACTCACCACTAAAGAGAAAAAGTCCAATTACATTGACAATCAAGCCGCCAATTCCGACAAACATAACCCACTTAGGATGGTGGATCACGTCAGGCGTAATGAATCTATTAAAAAAATAAAGACTCAATTTCTAACGTTGTAATTTATTCGGCTATCGCTGCGTTTTAAACATTTGGAATAAAAAAACAAAATAAAAACATTTGGAATAAGATCTAGATGTAAAGAGAATTACCGTTTAATTGATTCAACAAGAATCGAAAAGCAAAGGGCGACGAGAAAGACAGCATTGACCAATGCTCCCAGTACTTCAGCACGTGCCCATCCAAAAGTGTTCTTTGACCACTTCTTGGGTGACATCTACAGAGTCGAAATAAACAGGCGTTAATCTCACAGTTGGAAGCACAACTCACGCTGGCTAATGAGACAAACATATGTCTGTCTCTTTGTACCATTGTTTTGTTTTATTTTCAGTAAGTAATATTACAGAAAACAGTTGATCTGTGACGGGTATTTTATGTTAAACTTCGGATTTCTTCAGCTCTAGAGTTGGTAGTATGGGAATTGAAAGTAACTTTCTGTGAGTAAAACAATCGTGAATCATAACAAGCACTTTTTTTCTCTGGAATTTTAGCTTCAGAGATGACTTTAGGTCTAGAATTTCATACAGAAGCGTGGGCCCAGCTACTTGCATGATTTAACAGTAATACACAAATTCAGGGTACAAAGTACAAACTGTAAATTCCAACTTATGACTAGCGTACAATACTTACAATTATCAATCACAACACAAATCGACATGCAATTTTTTGAAGGTATATTAATTGGAAAGACTTGACTTGACAGGCATCTATTTTCAAAGGCTTTCGCGCACTAGGTAATAGGAATCTCAAGTCTTCTAATTCTAAAGGCAATTGGTTGTCACTACTTTTATGATATCTCCAAGCCCATTTCGCAGAATGAGCTACTCGACTTTCCAAATAACAACAGTTAAGCTTTAAGGTCCATTTTAAATTTTTATTTACATCACAGGAGAGATTACCTTAACCGACATGAAGGCAACGACAAGAGCAGCGACGTCGCTCAACATGTGGAAAGAGTCAGCCACAAGTGCCATGGAATTGCTCATATAGCCCACAGCAATTTCAACCAAAAAGTAGACGAAGGTCATGGTGAACATGATGACCAACTTGGTCTTGTTGCTTGAGTTCGTCATCTCGCGATCTGGAAAGAATTAAATACAAAATTCAGAAATTAAGAACAATTTATTCCACTTTATTGAAGAACAAATGGACGTGATTTCGTCTAATGTCTGTAATGATGTCTAAGTAATCGTGAAACCAATATTGATTTAACATATGCAGTCATGGAACCCGGATATAAAACCGCGTGGAAAATTCTACACCTGGAATGCAACTACTTAAACATTCTCGACTAACGAGCAGTAGTCTTCTTTGGTTATTTTTTAGCCATTGAACCCAAAGTCCCTGACATCAGTTCTGCTCCAAATTATCAATATTAAAGAGTTATTGAACTACAGGTAAAATTCGGAAATAAAATTGGTAAATGACACGTCAGTGATACGCGTTGGTACGCACACATCTATTGATAGATTCTCCCGACGGAAAAACTGGAACAAATACAAGCTTTTATTTATGATGCATGCATAAATACAGCATAGCAAATATAGCACCGGATACAATCATAAGGTAAACTTGGTGTCGGTATTGATTTCTCACTTCATTCCAATATTCCATAATTGCAGGTAGTCACGCATTGAAACAAATATACGTTTTACATTTTTCATGATGAAAAATCAAATATACTCTAGATTTTAGCCGCGAAAATACAGGCGTAGACACATTATTTGTCTACAAAAAAAATCTATGAAGTTCAGAAGTCTAAGCTCATAAAAATCTTGTAGCTGATCAATACCTAAGACAAAAGAGAATGTCATGCCATGTTGTCTGCTTCGAGTTTGCAACGTAAGCATGCGATTGCAAATTGCAAGGGCTTTTGAATATTCATTCCGTCTAATCCCTTATGCATAATATCAACCTTCGCTAATCCGAAATGTGATAACAGTCTGTACTCGTGATTAGACTAACAGCAGATGTCATAGAATACTTTACGCCTAGTACACTTGTACGAATTAAAACACACTATATTCCTAGCTCGAGCTCTTCGTCTCTGATAATTATTCGATTCAAAGTACGACTTTGCCTTTGCAATCACAAATCGGAAATAATTTGGGTACAAAGTACCAACTGGAGGACGGCACATGGCTAAAAGCTTAAGTCATGCTTGGCTAAAAATTGAGCAGATACAAAATACATTCACTAATGACAAAATTATATCAAATATCAGCAAATTATTGATGAATTGACAAAACCTAAATTCTCAGTGTTACAAATACTCTTCGTTTAAATCTAAGCTAGTTTGGGTTAGATTACATATTACATCTTTACAAATTGTATGTGTCGATAGCAACGCAAAGGCGACGTATTTAATTCGAACTCAAGAGAAGAAACAACTTTTACATGTAATATTTTCACTTAACAAAATTCAAATTTTAAGTGCCATTAAATATATAATTAATTACCACTAGGATCCTTCTTGGTATTCTTCCGATGAACAATATTATGATTATGACTTTCCACAAACTTAACTCTCTGCTCGTCTTCCATAACGGAAGGTCGGTAGGCACGAGACATTATTCACAACGAGATAACTTACAAATATAAACTGTGTTTCCAATTTAAGAATAAACAGAAACTAATTGTAAGTACTAGAAACCCCGCTCCAGACGATGCCTATGAAGGGTAAATCTCGAATCAACTTGAGTCTGTCTGGCTGGATGAACTGAGAGAATTGGATGACAGAAGGGAAAAAAGAAGCAAAACTGTGAATGTTTGTCAATGACTTCCAGCAAGTGTCAATAGGAGGTTAGAAGGTCTGGGTCTGGGTTCTTCTGACTCAGAGCATCATTCCTTCATGCCAAGACTCCAAGCCATGTAAGTAATGAGAATGCTATTCGAAACAACTATGTAATAGTCCAGCCAGAGAGCTTGTATGTAAGATGTAATACATGTACATACAAGAGATGACACATGAAGCTGAGTTCTTTAATCCCTTTGGGACTCCGCCCGAAAAGTAAATAAGGATCTTCCTCCTCAGCACTAATTACTCGGACTGCCCAAATACAAACCCCAACTGTCTCAATCTCAGCTCCTACTGATTACTATTTTCTAATCTCAACACTTGAAACGAAAAACAAGTAGTGAGAGAGTGATTCTCATTTTATACTACAAAGTGCTCTTCTCAAACTCCACCTTCCACGAGTCAACCCGATACACTTCGGACTCGGGAAAAAGAGTGCCTCTATGACGAACACAGTCAAAAAGTAGTTCTCTAAGTACGTGAGTGTATGTTAGGAGCATTGTATTGTGTAAGGATAAGCATTGTATTATATCATTCCATTGTTTGTCCATGGAATACAGTAGAGTACTCTTCACAGCTCACTGCCAGTCAAGCAGCTTAGCAGTTAGTTACTGATAGGAACCTCTATACTTAATTAACCATTGTACTAGTTGTAGTTGTGTGCATTTTAATTATAGCATATTTCAAGAGAAAGACAAAACTGTCAGCAAGTCCCTTAGGAAAAAGTCCTAACTAGGCCTCAAACATTGTACTTACATTAAAGTGTGTGAAAACTGTAGTAGATATCGCATGTGCGGTAGGCAGCTGCTGCTCCCAATACGATTGACTGAGCAATTCGCTGTCAGCAGATGTGTAGTAAAATGCAGTATGTCTCAAAACAATCTGATTAAATGCAATGAAACCAATGAAATTACGAATGCAGTGTAAAATTGTTGTTCGCACAGCTTACATGTGCGTTAGCAGCTGCTATTGTTAAGTGTACTAATTCATTCGCCTGCTCTGTTGTACCCAATAATGGGTTCGCAAAGCTTCTTAGACGGAACCTTATCGTTAAGAGTTCATTTGGCTTAAAGCCCTCGACGAAATAAGAGATCGAACACTGCGTTCAACGTTACTGATACAGATAAAAAAAACGTTATACATATGATACGATAGATAATAAATAACACATCTTGAATTCCAATTCTGACTAAATGCGTCATTAAACGCGAAGCGAAAATTACAAAGAAACATTAGTAAGTTTTCCTACTGACATGCACCACAAGCGTCATTTCTTACTTTGTTGATATAAAATCATAAATTCGATTTTCACTGTAATACTTTGACTTGAAGACCACCATGCCTATCAATGGTGTTAGATTAAAATAAACATTCCATCAACAGCACACACTGAATTAGCATATTAAATAGGCTCATCTTCACGAGCGACACGACACACGACTACAACGATATCCATAATGCTCTAAAGCACTTTATGCTCTCTCTAGCAAATAACTTTCCAGCTGAGCAAGAATTATCCATTCAGTTTACAATTAAATACATTAGCTACAAAGACATTAAATTTGATATTTGCTCTAAGCAAACTCTAAGCTCAAGTGCAGAACCACTTATTACTCCCTCATCAAGCTAAATCCTTGCCATTTACATGGATTTATCAGTACAGATACGGATACGAATAGAAATGCACTCAAAAGTTCAAGCTGAATTACATTACAGATAATACTGGAATGTACCGGCCATCAGTGACATTAGCTAAGGTATTTCGCACACTTGATTTTTGTCCCATTGGTAATTTTGAACGTCATACTTAAATATTTAACACGTGGCGAGGAGCATTTAACTTTTTTGAATGCCTGGTAGCAGGCGCTAGGCTTTATCCACAGTCAATAAATAAATGCCTTCGCAGAAATTATTCTACATAGGAAAAAAGTGTGCTTGCTAATTGGGACTAATAATGTAAATTCCAATTGCAGACAACGAGTCAACGTGCAATAAAGGTAAGATTGCATCACGCGCGTATTCAGTTTCAGTACTTACCTATTCAATATTCAATGTTTAATTTGAATGTCAAACATACAGCTAACACGGAAAGAGACGTAGGTAACTAGATCAGACTTCACAATAGAGATACTCAATCTACGTAAACAGGTTGCTAATATAATATTGCTTACACGAGTAGTGGAACTTAGCACGTGAACCGGTTTGGCACTACTTCTGGTGTCAAACTGTCGTTGTCAGCCTAACTACTACTGGTGTCAAACTGTTAATGTCAACCTAGCATAAGCACTCTTTTCCAGACCGACTCGCCCTGATTTCTATTTAGCCATATCACATGTCACATAGCATGTTCCAGGAATTCCAGAATTTCATTGAGATCATTTGAATAGCAATCAGGAAAAGCTGACAAGAATTCGATTGAAATTCTCAGCTCGCACAATGAACATGACACGCGAAGAGGCCGAATATCTACCCCAACCCCACTACTACTCAATGCATAATTCATAGTCATGTCTTACTTACATGTCAAAATTTCAAATTCAATGGGGTTTACAATACACCAGCTTAAATCCGATAAGTACATCAAATGTATAAACGTTTCTATGGTGTAACACATTAAATTGATATTCACTGCGAATTCCAATTCAGGAGATTCAGATTCAGGTCGACAATGGAAATTCAGTCGATCTACGGTGGCAACTAGTATGAGCGACGCCTGGCAAAAGACTTCGAGAAAGTGCAAAAACCTACGTAAATGTACACAAAATTATATAATAACTTGCTATGCTATAAGTACGTTTATAAAAAGACGAGTGTCGAATTCAATTTGTATTGTAAATGCTAATTTTCATAATCAGTAGGGAGTGAAACCAAATTTGTTATAGGAGGGTTCTAGTGTGTATGAGGAATCTCAGATGGCGCTCCAAATTAGGGAGTACCTTTTCCTCTCGGTAATGCAGAGCAAATTGTCTTTATATAGAAAACTTTTTCCCAAACTACTTTCTGAAAAAATGAAAATGTGCA
>JAQFXY010001383.1:0-10835 GCA_034693865.1 Ceratophysella sigillata | reverse complement strand
GTGGATTCTGCTCCCATCGAAAATAGTCCATTTAGCAACATTAAGCCAACTTTATTGCTTTATATCTGTATTGTTAGACTTACCACCATGTTGTTCTTGGCATGGACTTCCGAATTTTTCTCCACGCTATTCAGAACAGTTGAGCTTCCTCCCATTGTTAACCAGCAACACCGAAGTAAGATCTGGTACTGTTGGGATGATAAATTGAATACGATTAGGCCTCAGTTTAGCACGAAGGTTTAACAATGATATTCTGGTACTTTTGGAAGGTCAGATTTATTCAATGCCTCGAGCATACTGTACTTCAGTTCTTGACAAGCCAGAATTGACATTCGAGCAATTAAATCGTCCCCATATGTAATTGATGTAACAAAGTCATTGCAGTACTCTGCCGCTTCTTTGGATAATAGTCCTCCTACAATGTAAAGATTTATAGCAACAGTCATTATGCTAATTTTCTCACCAATTAAGTTTGTTTACCTGGTGGAGAATAGGCGTAAACTTTGAGAGCTGGATATTGTGCTCGAATCATCATTCCCAACACAACCGCAGTCGCTGCACCCAGGCTGTCCCCTGTATAAGTTGAATGATAAAATTGAATTGTACACTAACTAAACATAATTAGCAACAAAGTTCTTCAACTACATACCTGTTAAAACCAGGTTATAGTCGGGATACTTTGTTTCCAATTTTCCCAACACATTGAGGGATTCTAATTTAGCCTTCAATATAGTTGCACTAAGCTTTACACCATGATGACACTAAATAAGAATATAAGGCTCATTCCAGTTTTCATATTTAAGACCGTAGCACTCAATCAGGAATGCGGTAAGATCAACGTGAGATAGATGAAAAAGGAAAACTGCTAGGTACCATGAAGTTTGATGGCAGTCCCGGTATGTCCATATACACGGGCCAACATGTGAGGTCTGTGATGAAATCCTTGAAGGACAAGCTGGGTCGAATTGATAAAACAATGGAACGCGTTTGGTGATCCACAGCAACGAAAAACGGAGATCTGAAATAGTCGTTCTTGTAGGACGCGTGGATGATATTTTCCAAGTCGTTTTCGATAATATCTTTAATGGCGGAAGTGTGGCAGGCACAGCAGTTGTCTCCTTCAATACTTCTTACTGGATGCTGTCTTCCACTAATAAACACATGTTTAGCCGAAATTAAATAAAATTACTTCTGAATTCGGTTGAACAGGCTTGTATGGAACTTTTAATTTACGGAAAGCATATACAGCAAACGGCATTTTTCCATAATCGTTTGAGAGGATTCTTCCTGGCGAAGTAAACTGCAAGCGTTGTATAGCCTGCAGCTCCATATTTTAGAAAATGATGCATTAACTTTGGCGAATCCCACTGCTCGGATGACGAAAATGTCACTGCAACTGGCTGAGAAACGACAATATTTGCCTTGCTATTACTTTCGGTCACAACCGTTTGAAGTGTCTCCGAATTGTGCTTATTTTGCATAAAGAGAAGCACCAAGGCTGCTGTCAAATCCGATGGAACAAGATCAACATCTTGAAATCCAGCTCCAATAATTTCTACAAAAATTTTCTTCAATTTATTAGAACTTAAGGAAACACTAACTCAGGTCCCAAGAACAATACATCTTTAGATAATGCATGATCTTATGTTAAATATTATTCACACTAGGTAAATCTTAATGGAACTTACTTCCGCATTCTTCAAAGGAAGCTTGAATGTTTGTATCTTTGTTGGTATACATACAAGCCAAAAGCTTACACCGCAGTTCCCATATTTTCGTATTTTTCGTCTTTGGAGGCAATTCGTTTTCTAAAGATCCGTATTCCGAGATTTGCAAAGTGGTCCCAAGCGGGTCGAATGTGAGTAAGACGGAGAAGGCAACAATGCCAACAAGCACGAGATTACTAATTATAATACCTTGGAGAAAATTATCAATGCTAATTATTAATTCATTTCTATTGCTCATGAAAATCGTTTGTAGCTCTTAACGTCAATTGTCTATTTTTACTCTACTCTAAATTTTTAGTAAGCCAATAGCTATAGCTTACGTGTTGCCAAACTTATACTGCTGTCCACTTGTTTGCATCCAAATATTTCGTTAACAATACAAGCAGCTCCACCAGCTTGTAGGATGATGTCAGCTATATGAAGCGTCAGTCTGTACAACGCACAAAAAAGTTATCTTTACATTTATAGTTTTAAATTGGGCCTCCTCCTTAAAGTGCTAGACGCATTCCAGAAAAGAAATTTTTGTATAGCACCAACTATTGCATTCCACAATCTTGCATACAAAAATCTGTTGACATAGGCTACGTCTTCAAAACAGCAAATATCATTTCATTAAAACTATTGTAACCTTAACTATAACATGGATTAATATTAATACATCTGCAACGAATTTGCATTACATTAGCACACATTAGTTTTAGAAAAATTACATTAAAACCGAATTTGTATTTCTCAGTAATTTTATCACCATTTAAAGGTTTGAAAGATTTTGATGGCATGGATTTCTTAAAAGCAAATCTTTAACCGTTACTGCAGTTTATGATGTTGATGATGCTCCGAAAGTGCTTTGGCGTATTGTTTTATAAAAGAACACACATGAACTACAAACGACAATACAAGACATACAGGCATGTAGATATTTTTTACCTTATGTAAAGGAAGACAGGAATAAGCTTCCTTGGTTGGACATTCATGATAGATCCAGCTCTGCTGCTATGAAATATTGCTAAGTCCGTAACAATAGCTAAGTGCAGAGATATAAAGTTTAAATAAAAATATGTTTTTAACACTTGGCCTCCGGTGCAGTCAAAATTGGATTCGTCTCTCCAGTACGTCAGAGTAGCAACACTCACCCTATTACAGATATGCATATGGAAATTTTGCCTATAGCTTTGTAAAGATGCTACCAAAAATGATTAATATTTTTTGAACGGAACTTACCATGCAATTCTAAAAATGAGATCAATAAAGGAAGGCAACACAAGGTCGTCACTGCCTATCTGCCAGCGTCTTCCGAATAACACCAAAGCTGGCATTTTCAGAAAAACAATTCAGAATATCGAGCCACGATCACAAACAACGTGAACTCCGCCAAACTTTTTGCTAACTTGTATTTGTATTTGTATTGTATTCCTTTGCAGAGAATTCTCTCCGTCACTCTAAAGCGTTTTCTGATCTACATTCAGTGTCAGTCAGTAAAACAGCGAACTCCTGCACTTGGACGGATTGATCTTGATTTGAAGCACTCGTTTCCAATAAATGCATCTTGCATCACATTCCAACTTCCAATCCAAATAAATAATAGATGTGAATCCTTTTACTTTTCTACTGAGCCAACCCAAATGAGATTGAACATAAATGCCACAGACAGTGAAGGGTTGAAGGTCTGATTACCAAACGTCAAGTACACTGCAATTCGTAGAACCTTCTTCGCATTCGCAGTGCGTTCGTGCGTGTGTGGCAGAAGGAGTTACGAGTGCCAGTTGTACTTATTATATCAAATCAAAACAAAATGCAGTTACATGAACATTTATTAATTGTTGTAGTTTGTCCTTGACCAAACGAGCTACCTCGTGAACCTCTTAAGTGTGAATGTTCGCTTGCAGTGAAGTGTATGTTCATTGTCACTGCTTGCCTTGTGGCATTTACTGTTTTAATCCCTATCACAATTACATACATGCATTGCAACAGCATACCCAGACCCAGAATACGAAAATCTAATCGTGAATGTGAAGAGATACCTAAGATTTTTTTCACCGACTCTTTCTCTACCTGCGAATAACGGCACCGATTGCCGTAGGTCAAAGGGACTGGCTAATAATAGAAACATGTCCTCAATAGTTGGTATCTGAAGTATGCTGACAGCAAAAGGTATGAACTCAATAAATTATAGCGCTCTAAACTCTTTCTGTGTTCAAGCTACGAAATATTAAGTATGTAGACTTCAAATTCAAACTGAACACCGAAACTTAAATGTCAGCTCTGTAAAATTATTCGTTGAACACAGAAACTCTAATAATTTACAGTTAAGAAACTTTTTGATTTGATGCCCTGTATAAAGAGGCATAGGTTTTCAAATAAGTTCCTTTGTGGAAAATGAGTAATAACAATAACTTATAGCTATTGGGACTATTGAGTATGATTTGTCACAAAAGTTCATTTAGTTTCAATAAGCCAGCAGTCGCCGAAATTACTACTTTAATTTTAAATATTTTTAGAACTAACTGGTGCACCGAGCACCATTAGGTTTTTCTATGCTAAATGCCCTTTGTGGTTTTCAAGTACACTCACAGCTTGTTAGTGCAGATTCACTATTTCGATGATAAAAAATGAATGTCAAGTACAATTAAGTAACTTGCATAATAGTGGCAATTACACAATTTGCATTTGCATGTGTACGGTATGACGAAACCCAGTATTTATTATGACTGTATAATATGTGTAGGTAGGTATACAAACAAAAACCTGTTTTTCACAAATTCTGCTACACAAATGCAATTTGCTGTTATGACTTTTCCACAATTGATTGGGTACCTACACATAATACAGACAGAATATGTCTAACTTTGAGGCCTTCGGCCGTAATGACAATCCATGCACCAAATACAGTATTATTTCAACAATTAATTGGGTTGGTTTTGTACTGACTCATGTTCTTACCATGCACCTTAGGATATACTAAGAATCTCAATAGCGGCCGGAATTTTACTTTTCGGTAATCGGTAAAATTGGCGCTTCGGAGAACACAAAAATAACTGAAGTTATTAAGAAGCCAACCGAACAGAGAATTAGAGCATGGCAGGTTCCGGCTCCGGGCTGGCACCAAAACTAGTTTCCGGATCCGGAGCGTTGTCACGCTGTAGGTACTGAAAATCCACCGAAAAGGCATTGGAAAGGATATTTATTTATTTACCTATTAGGCTTAAGGCGTCATGAATTTGCATTACGCAAGTGGTTAAACAGTTATTCAATATTCTGAAAAGTTTATATTATGCATTCTTAGGCCTGTTTTTCCAAAATAAATCCAAGTAGTTAATTAAAGAAAACAATATTTCCGGCTCATCGGTGGTCCAATTGACACTGAACCAACGAATTTTTAGGAAAGACGGTTTCACTGAATCCAAATGATATTACTTGTACTGTAGATTGTATGATATAATTTGGTTAAGAGATACTAAGTATAATTAATTGCTTTCTACTGAATGGATAAGCTCGTCAACCCATAGATTATATATACCTATAGAAGATTCAGGCGATAAACGCTTCCACAGGATAATCGCAAGATGCGCAACAGGAATACCGCAACCTGAACATCGCAACCCAAATACTGGATACGCTAATAAACGCCAATTAACGCGATAATCGAAAAGCTAAAGCTTTCGTCTGAAGTCTTGCGTAGCAAATACTTTTCATTTTCATGTGAAGTAAACTTTAAATTGAAGTTTCACTTAGGGAGCTTTTGTCCAACATTGTGTCTTATGTTTCTTAAATATAGATAGCGGAAGAGGTTATATATTTTCGGAATTGTTTCGGTAAAAAGCTTATCGGTACCGGTCACAGAAACGGTAGTCGGTATTACTTACCTATATGTAACGATCGGCTGTAGGAACCGATATTGAGAGTCATGTCTATATAAATACGTTCCCGTTCCCGTACGGTATTTTCACAGTGTGCCCTTTCTGTATAATGCCCTTGAGTGTTGTTGTCACTTTTTGCTTCCGATTCAGATCCATATGTAAATCAACAATATATTTGAATTCGAACATATAGATGAACTACTATGTGATGATGTACATACTTCCTATACAACTTTATGCTTTTACAGTTTAAAATGTTTCGTGTTATCAAACTTAATTACGCTGAAAACTTCCATATTATTGTCATTAGATGCAATTTCTGTATTCACAAGTTCCAAATACTTTAACTGCAAATACTCTAGGTTATGTTTTTCAAGATGGAAATCAGCGGAATCAACATAAAAACCTCAATATATTTTTGTATATAACTTTATTAATAGTCAATGTAGTGTTGATTGATCATCACTTCTCCATTCAAACCTCTCATAACTTAGAATCAGACCGTGATAAATATTACTTAACACTCAAACATGTTCTTAACTAGCATACAGACCATATTAGCTACCTAACAGAAATTCGTATTTCTGTAAATTAGTTACTATAGTTTTATAATGCTTACTGACTTCTAATCCATATTCAATTTCCACACCAAAAAAGTGCGTATTCAGTCCACGACTGACTCATTCAATACATACTATTATTCTCTCTTCGATTCGAAGCTTAACTTACATAACATAAAGTGTAATGTATAATCTTATTAACGTAAATATATTTATTTATGTATGTTTTAATAGTTTATCATAATATTTTAATAAATTAATTCATCGCGAGTTAGCTGTTAACTTAGCATAATACAATTTTGAAGAAGCACGAAAGCTAGAAAATAATAAACGGTGGTATTGCTGCTACTACGCATATATTAGGCACCAAAGATTTAAGCAAACCAAAAACCATAAACCTTAGATCTCAGACTATTGATTGGAACATGATGATTAATAGTAAATACTGTATTTCGTACCAAACCATTCAGAATCATTTTCAATATCATATTTCAAATATTATAGGCTCCAAAAGCTTAAATCAATGTAGCTGGAAGACGATACAATTTAAATTCAATACAATTGAGTGGCATTGTCTAAACATAAACGGGAAAGTACGATAACTAGAGTATTCATTCACATTAATCTAGCTTTTGATTGTGCAGAGCGATGCGAGTTAACTACAGTAGCAACACATATGATCGTACATCAAGAATAACATACTAGGTAACTGTAACGATTTTATTACCTAGTTACATACACCCTGAAAACTTTATTCATTGACAAATACATCCTTGAATTAATGTTCAAATTACAAAACTTAAGTTGGAAGAGCGCAAAGGACATAATAGTAAATAGCTACTCTAATGAAAAAACTAGCCGGAACTAAAAGAAGTAACTAGTATAACTAACCTACACAATAATGTTAATCTTGAACTAATCATCTACGAAATACAAATAGAGTTGTGAAACTTTGAGATCTTTGGTATATAAATGAAAATTAACAAATTCTATATAAGGTTCCAGGAAGCAAAATCAGAACAATGTAGCATCGGACTATGCTAGAAGTTTTCAACAAAATATCAGTGTGTAATTGATGGAACATGTTCCTTAACTACAATACCAACGGAAGTCTGACTAGGATCAACCTTATCAGAGTGTATCCTTTTCTTACCAATTTATTTATACATACTTCGTTGGTACTCATAACTAAACATACATCTTATCACTAACAATAGCTTGTAAGATTAGTCCAACAAGTCATTCAACGCCAATTAAAATAGCGACCCTGTGAATAATTAGTACATGAAAGAAAGCTATACAAATTGTGCAAATACGTTATGTTCTGAGGAGTAAGCAAACAGTACGCTTCTTCTCGTGGTTCATAATTCAATCTCGTGTGTAGTACTGGAAACTTGGTCTAATATTATGATCTCCCCCAGGATTTAGGACAAAACTGGCATCCTCCCCTTAAGCTTAAACCTCATGCATTATTAATGCACAGGCTGGGTGAAGCACAATCAATCAAACTTGCGAGACGGGAGATCTAGAAGACGTATATCTTGCAAATACACGATAAGTAGAGATACTGCTTGGATTGTAAGGGAAAAATTAGGCGGAGAGCGAAAATGCATTTGGACCAAGTGGACTCAACCGTCCGAAACTTGAATTCATCGATCGGAAATCCGTCTTAGCTGTCAAAACCAGGAATTGAATTTTTGTTAGAAGAAAGTAGAAAACTAAAACGAAATATTATTTTACAGGGAAATTGAAATATTTCCTAGTGGTGGTTTGGCCTGAATTAATGTTCACTCCCGAGTTTTGTCAAATCAGAACAAAGGCGTATTTGCACAATTCATACAACTTATTCAAACTTTCAATAATTACTCTCCTCATAAGGCACATGCATACATCTAATACCTCCATATCCATACATATAAAGATCTAAACTAAACAACGCAGGTATGGATCCCTGTACTCAAGATCATGCGTTCAACGGCTTAGAGTTTTGGAAGTTTCGTAGGGAAATTCTTTATCAGATTGGATCTTCAAGTGACACTTTGTCAGTGAGTGACGAAGAGAGTTGATTCAAAAAGTACTTTAGCCATATTGTACTGAAAAATAGAGTTCAAAAGAGAGCATGAGCCTATAAAGTGAGGATATAAGTAACAGGAAGGGTGATCTGAAGTCAACTTGAGTACTTCAAGAAGGGAAAGAAACTTTTTCAATCATCTATTCGAATTTAAGAAAACCGAATCCAGATTTTCTATTTCAACCTAACCGCCACTCACAATCGAGTCCATCGCCCATCGGTTATAACATCAAAAGAAGAAACTTTAAAGCGACCTGGTTTAGCATTTTCATTCGATAATCATATTGTCTCTTATTTTATGTAAGTACATTAGTGGGCACAGACTTTCACTTTTCAGACATGCTGGGAGATTTCATTCCCAGGTAGACGTTCACTCTACACAAGAAGTAACAACTCTCGATCTCGACCTACATCTAAACTTATACTGAATCCTGATTTAAACATAAGCCCTAAAACTCTTTCACCGTAAGCTTTAAAATACAGGATTGACTAAACTTTGAGAGATTTATTGTCCTTTGAACTGACACCAAAACTCAATTTCCTCCAGTAGTAAATTCAACCATTCGTATGCTTTACAACTGAGCTACTGTACAGTTACTTTTTACATGCTCGCTACAGGAGCCACCTATATAATATTCTATTCAAATGAAACACTACAGAGGTACAATGGGTGCAGTACTATATTCTTTGCTAACTCGGTAAAAGTCACTGCGTGATTATTTCTTCCGAAAATTGAGTTATCGAGATCTTTGGTTTGGTCTTCTGCTAATGTTCGTTGGGCAGGAAATTCGTTAGTTTGGGATAAATGTTTGTAGAACTAGAATGGAAGCGGTGAACTACAGTCAGACGAGATGCCCTTCGTGCTCAATGTTCGGACTAGGATTAGGGACGAAAGTTGTCAGGATTGAGCCCCGATGGGGTGACAAAGGTCCATTTCCAGCCATGAGATGTCCGTTGGGTTGACGCTGGTGGAGGTGATGGTGGTGAAAGCTCGTCATGTGATCATTTGGTTGGTTGGAGTTGAGCATGTCATGGGAAGCTGAGTGGGACATGTTTCGAATGCTTCCATTGCCGACTGGACTCCCGAATCCAGGCGGGGGATATGGGACATAGCGGGCTTCAGGTGGGATGTTGTACAATTCAGGAATCGGCGGAACCTGTGGTGGACGGCTTGTTGCTGGACGCGGAGTTGTTCGTCCGTAATTCTGTACTTTATCACCTACAACAAATCATCAATAAACAATATTAGATTGTATGTGGAGCAAAATTTAATGCAAGTCGATCTGGCAGGCATTATAGGGTGATCATTGGACCAATATGATATGTGAATGTGTACTGAGAATACTTACTCCATACTTATCTAAATGATTCATTTTCCATACATCTGAGAAAAACAACTAAGGTGGCTGTATGTATATGTTGAGGCCAACGTAATAATAGCAGCACAACAGTGAGCTGAATCAATGAACGTAATTAAGTGGTTTAGAGCGACTAAAACAACTTATCAATAGAACGCAATATATGACAGCACAGCAGCGCTAAATGCAAAATGAAGGTGTAAGTGCTTCCAAAAAACTAATTCCATCCTTTTTAAAAAAAACAGTCGAAAAAAATTACTCAACCCAGAGATAATTGTTAAAGAATTTCATGAAATATGATCTTATTCTACTGTACACATAATTCGGGTTTAAGGTTTTAACTGAATGCTGTTTGCTCAATATTTTCTTCAGGTGTAAGACCTGAGAAATGGGGGGTCACAGCCCAGGCGATACAATGAATGGGAATCATTAAGTGAAAGGAATGCGGGACATGGGTTGCATGCATAAGGTCAATCTGTAAGTGTGAAGGATGAGCGGAGGGAGAGACGCTTACCAACTCCTTGGTTGTAGGCATTCCTGCGGAGGGCATCGACATATCCATCATCTTCAGCGTGACCATGGGAATCCATTGGAGACCCAAGATGCTTGGGCTGTCGCGGCAGTGTGCTGGCTCTCAGTCCACCCATGTCTCGATAAGGATACCCTGACGAATGGTGATTGATGTGTTCCACTAAATATGTTGAGACTCCTGTGCCCTTCCCACCATCCTCCTGTTCAAACAACTCATTTTGTACTACAAGCCAGACGAGTCTTGGTGCGGATTGCAGAAATTATGGTTTACTTACAATGTAGTCATCATGATTGTCACCGTGAGAATAAGTGGCACTTTTTTCAGATATGGAAGAGAGCGTCTCACCAGTTACTGTTTCATTGTAGGAACTCGGTGCGTACATCTCGATAGTGGCTGATTTACTGCTCCCCTGCTCACTCGCTGCATTGAAGAAAAACAACACAAACCAGACAATCAGTCTTTAATCATCCCATCTCCTTTATGATAAGTTACTGTATATGGAATGAAATGGTGGAGCAGAGAAAGAAATTCTCAAGTGCAGTAGTGCCGACTTAGTGCCGAGTATCAATCCCCTCCCAGACCATCCATTACAATAAATATTTCCTTTCTTTCATCCTCAACAACTATTTTTCTTCATATTTTTCTCTTAATATCCAATTCTGTCTAAAATCGCCAAGTCATGATCGCATCAACTCTATTTCTCTCTGCCTCTGTATTCCTTTGATTCACA
>JAQFXY010001382.1:0-10838 GCA_034693865.1 Ceratophysella sigillata | reverse complement strand
ACCAACTTCGTGTGCAAGTTGGTCCAACTTTGGTGCAGATTGGTCGGACTTGGTGCGTCGGTCGGTCCAAACTTGGTGCAGGTCGACCCAAATTTGTAAGCAGGTCGGTCCAAACGAAGCAAACTCGTGAGCAGGTCGTTAGCTTGAACTTAGTAGTTTTGGCTTATATTGGCTTATATTGTCGAGTTTGGGTTTAAAAGGCCATGAGTTCCATCTTATTGGTTTCAAGTTAAATGTTCGTGAGCTTGAACTTTAGTAGTTTTTGCATTATATTGGCTTATATTGTCGTGTCTGGGTTTAAAAAGCCATGAGTTCCATCTTCTTGGTATCAAGCTAAATGTTCAGTACCAGTATTTAGTATCTACAGAATTGGTTTTATCAATAGTTTCTAATTCTTTTACTTTGTGTATCTTTTTTGAGGCTTTTAGCTACAAAATGGGAAGGCACGCTCAAGAAGTAACATATTCATCGTACGCTTATTCTTCTGTCGCTGCGCAAGTTGAATTCCCGGTAAAAATCTTGTGTTTCCGATATTCTTTCGTACTGATAATTCTTTTTCTAACTGTTTACCAATTTGAAAACAGAGCGTACAAGCTGAATCTGTTAACGGAATAAATCGAATCTTAAGACTGGAGAATCATATACAAATACAATTTTGGAATGCATCTGAGCATATTCTTCTATCATTGGAGCGAGATAAGGTACAGGAAGGACATTCGATTTTGATTTGATTCTTAACCTCTACTAACCAGTAAATTTTAAAACAAATCCTTTTTTACTCAAGTTAAAAGGCTCAAGAGTTGCTCCAACAGATGAACAGATTGATTATTGGTTCAAGCACGGAGGATGGAAAGCTGGTGTGAATGTTCCCCCCTTAGCAAAAGGTTACGTCACTACAAACCAGGATACCAATTCTGTGACTAAGGAGGATGGTTGTTCCGCAAGGGAAAAAGTGTAAGTACATCAGTTAGTAAGATATTGGTTTTGCATAGGTTAATTGTTCCACTTAATCAGGATTAAATGTACAAAAATGACTACAAGATTTTGAATTTAATAGGACAGAACAACGGAGAACACGAATGTCAAAAAAGGAACAGCTCAATCTGTTAAAGCTAATTATTAAGTTCAAATTTGAAGACTGCAACGTTATCCGATGGAAAATAGTTCAAGCACGTTTTGCAGAAGAGCATCCAGATTTTTGTAGACCCACAATCACTTACCTGAAGGATGTATTTCGCAGAATCATTTTAAAAAATCTTAACTGCTTCACGTCAATACCTAAGACAACAAGAGACCGCCTGAAAGTAAAGTATACAGTAAACAGTGGCTAAACTTGGTTAAGTAGTAATAAGCTCCAATTACTTGTATTGGTAAAGTTTATTTAGCATAAATAAATAAACTCTTAGTAACGGCACATGAATAAATTGTATTTACTTGTGCAGAAATTAAATTCCTTAGGTGTAATTATATAAATGCTTTAAAGTTTTAAGTAGCATTGCAGTAAAATTGCTTGACTAAGTATAGGTCATATGCTCAAGCGAGACCATAATCAAGTTGGACTTAACTAAAAAGACTTAAGTCAGGAAAGGCTTAAGTCGACGGCTTAGACAATACTCCAATCTGACAAAACTAAAGTCATACAAGACTCAAGTCCGGCAAGACTTTATTCCTACAAGAATTAGACAAGACTCAAATTAGACAAAAGTATATTCAGACAAGACTCCAGTCTGACAAGACTTAGTTCAGACAAATATTAAATGTCCGACAAGACTTATTTCGTCCAGTCTGACCTCGTGCGCTGACATATTTTACTTCGCGTGTAGCTTGCTCAGAATATAACTTCAGGTTACAAGACTACATTCAGACCAGCCTCATGTCAGATGAGACTGGTCTGACCAGACTCATGTCCATGTCAGACTTAATTGTTGCAACGTCGTGTGCAGGTCGGTCAAACCTCATCCACAGTTCGGTCAGTCCATGCTGTTAGTGAAACCTCGTCTGCGGATCAATCCGACCTTGTTTGTAGTCAGGCAATATACGGGACTGTGATGGAAATCGAGCTCAGAAGAGCTCGGGTCGGAAAACTTCTGGTTTATGCCCAACGTCGAGGATCTAATATTTCAGTATGAATTTAGTGTTCATTGTGAACAAAGGTCAAAAATTTTCCATAAATTGATTTTGATTTTTGGTCCAGTTTAGTAGTGTCTTATCCAGCTAAACGGCAGTAAGTTTGATTTTATAGGTGCCAATTTAAAATTCTTGATTCTGAACTTATTGGTATTTTTTGTTTGTATCTGTTTTGTAGGTTTAACTAATGTGAATATGATGCCTGGAAGTTCAATGCAAGGAAGCAGACCAAGAAGGGTCAAAGTGAAAAAAGGACACGCAAGCCCTAGTATTGACAGATTTTTTGAGAGGGATTCCAACCATGCTTTACCACCGGAAAAAATCAGAAAAGGAGACGAATTGTTGCCGACTGAGGTAATTATTATAGGTTAAGTATTAGGGGATTAGTTGTTCAGGTTATAAAAACTAATTTGGGGGATTATAGTCCGATGTAGCCAAAGCCCTGACAAACTGTAATTTGTTCAGGAAGTTAGTGCTCTAAATATGTATACAAAAACAGGAAATACGACACCAGAAATATAAAGGAATAGCACTGGAAGTTAGACGAGAATATTGGATAGCACGCGGCAAAACGAACAATGTTATTATCAATTGCAGTGATGGAACTACATATTGTCATTCTAGAGTTTTATCAGGTAAACGGGTTGAGTAATCTTTATTAAGGTACAAATTTATTATTTCAAGTCATACACTCTTTAAAGTCTGCATTTTATAGGCGAGGACGGTTTTTTCAGCAAGTTTTTCGGCGATTGGAAAGATTTAAACGTGGATAAATCTGAAATGGACGAATATTTTAAATTTAATTTCTTAAAAACTTGTAAAAACACTGTCGAAAGGGTTTTGGAATTTATTTATAATGACATAATTTTAAGTGATTCCTGGGCTCAAACCATGCAAGTTCTTGCATTTATCGAGGCTGAGGCGATTATTATACCTGATTTGGAGCATTACTGCAACGTTAAGCTGGAAAAATATATCGAAATGTTGAATGATGAAACCGCCAAGGAGATATGCGAGTATGCCACATCAAACAAACCTCATTCAAAACTTTCAACGTGCGTCAAATCTTTGCTTTCCGAGTATGTTAATAGTATACTTTTTCCTCTAACAAAACCTAATAAACTCTAATATAGTGTTTAATTGTAGCCATTCCGGATATCTACAATCCTGTAAATATTTTCACGATTTGATTGAAAATGGGAATTTCGAATCGGTACTTGGTATTGTGTTTTTTTGCCAAAATAAGTACCCAACTAATTCAGTTTCCAAGGGCAAACGTATCAGTTCCGGTAAAAATGTGACTTTCGAATAGTGCTTTGATATAATATTTTAATATAAAATCTGCCGTTACAATGTGCTTTTTGATTTTTTCCTCAGCTGCCGTTGAGCCTCAAAGCGAAAACTACAAAGCTATTGAGCATGTGAATAACCGTTCTGTGGTCACTGAAAAAGGAGTCCCAATTTCATGTAAGCTTTGATGTTATTAACTGCAGCATATATGCAACTGTATCTTGAAATATGTCTCATACGTAGGCGGTGGAAAACGCAAAGAAATTTGTAGCACAGTCGGAAGGAGAAGCGATGATTTCCATATTTCTAGTGAAGCTGTTGTCGAACGACTAATAAGGAAAGAAGGAAATACAAATCAATGCGTGGAATCTCCATTTACAGCAGGTGAATATGTGAATTTCCCATAACAATAGAATTTTAACAATGTGCATTATAAGCTTGTGCCCTAAATAATCAAGCTAGTGCTTTAGTATGATCTAATGTTATGAATTTCAATAACACAGGAGTCGATTGTGACAGTCAAATGTCCAAAGAGGAACGCCTTTTGCTAATTCGGAGATTCACCGAAGATAAGAATGGTGAATTGGTTGTCAAGTGGAAAGAGATGGAAAGCCAGCTAGAGCAGGTATAAAAGCAACACCTAAACATTAAGCTGAGGACATATTAAAAATATTTTATACAACATTTTTTACGTGTTTAGAATTTTAACTGGTTAAAATGTTGGTGGGTACGCGGGAAAAAAGGAGGGAAAAGTTTTCCAGTTCAAGAAAACCATTCTGGAGTCATTACTGGACCTGCAGTTGCAACTTCTAACCTTGAATAACTAGACAAAAAACACACTTTAAATTCCTAATGAAATCTCATAGTCTACTGTTTTTCGTTTTACATGAAACAATTAAATAAAATCATACATTTTGATTCCAAATTTATCCTAGTTGAATTTAAGATTAACCTTAAATCTTGATACCTCGATTTTTTTGTATTCCTTGAAAATAAAATATATACACACAAACAGTACGTTGTAATAGAAACCAAATTGAAACAACACATGGACTAAAGTAGTTACCACCACTTGTATCTCAATATGCTCCAGAAGTGAAGTATAGCTGTTGTATGTAGCATGGTATGTGTTGCATTGTTGAATTCGCCTGAAGGAGTGGGAATAGGAGTTACCATTTCGTATTTGTTTTTGAAATCCAGCAAAAAAAATTGACGATTATTATTAATAACGAGGCTGTTACCCGATCTACGATCCGGGGAGGAAGGTCAAGTGTCAAAGAAAACTCCCACGCGATGACCCCAAAAATTAGCAAACTTTTAAACTATAGGTCATCCAAATTGGTTTAGTACTTTCGGAGGAATCGCGGGGGAAAGTTGTTGACCTCTTGGCAGCCCAGGTCGTACCCCCGTAGATACACAAATCGCAAATAAAAAAGCGGGGTATAATTTTGACCCGTTGGCGCCTTTGGAGGTCAAATTAAAGGTCAATTGAAGCCAACACGATGTTCCCCGAGTTCCTGACACCCGTAGCCACACAAATCGTCTACGATTCGGTAGGAAGGGGAGGTCACAGGTCAAAGTCGTACCCATTGACCATATCCTGAGTTAGGTTGTGTGGGTTAGTCTAACGTTTCCCTTAATCCGCCACCGATCAAACTACAGGTCAACCAAAGGCCTAAATATATCCGTTCTGTCTTATATCCGCGGACACACAGCCTAATTAAAACAGAAGGGTCAACTTTCACTTTTTCGGATTCCTTAGTGGGGTCAAGCGACGACAAAGTAACGTGTTATGTTATGACATCACATGAGTTAAGAAATCAGATGCGAAATAAGAGCATCATCATACTATCCCTCACACAGATTACAATGACATTGTCCATCGCCTACGACATACAGGTTACGTCACAGACACCTCGTTCCCTGCGGTCTCACTATGTACGTTCTCCGCTCGGTGCAGATGCTTGGGTTGGTTGGGATTTTTCAACTCAGCCCCTTTTCCCCCTTTACTCTCTCTCGGTGCTCTGTTCGCATGGCATACAGGGCCTAAGCTGTTCCTATTCCTTTTTGACTACCTGCTTAAATCAGCACCGGCTTAGGAAACGGCGCTAATTTTGAATACGGCACTACCCTAGGTGTTGAATTCGAATCTGATTCGAAAAAATCCTTACATTTTGACCTCCTGGGGTCAAACGAAGGGTCACTAAGGGGTCACAATGGTATTGTTCTAATCTTTAGGTCATATGCTTTCATTTGATATGCAACTTTAAAAATAAGTGCTAAAATTTGACCCAAGGTTGACCTGGGATCAAGGTTCCGGTCATCAAAGGTCAAGTTTTTGTGAAGCGATAGAAAATAGAGAAAATTAGCAAAATTTTTAGATATTGGTCATCCAAATCCGTTTAGTAGTTTCGCAGGAGATAGAGAACAGACAGACAAACAAACGACAAACAAAGGAACGATTTTATGAAAAGGGATATCCCACCAATTTGAGTGCTCTAGACAAGTTCTGGATCAGTCGGCAAAGAAAACCGGGAAATCTTATTTTTATTTTCCGTTCATAATTTTTAGTTGTTTTGGCAAGTCGTTTCTGGGAATATCTTGTCGTTTCTTGGCTTATCTTGTCGTTTCTGGACTTATCTTGTTGTATCTGGGCTTATTTAGTCATAAGTGTTGGTCTCAAGTTAGTTTGACCCATTAATCAAGACAGTTCAGGTTGTTTTCAATTCAAAAGTTGTGTTAATTTGCCATGTTGATAATTTATCAGTGGATTTAGGTGAGAACCTCCTCTAACCTTCCAAAAACTATTGTGGTACATGTATTTAGTCTGAATATAAGGATTTTTAATTAACTTATTTGGTGTATTTACTAAAATAGATAACACGCTTCAGAAGTTACTGCGATACATGATTCAGTGCTGCCTATAATCAGGCGACCGTAAAGTCAGACCGAACTCAAGTAAGACCATACTCGAACTAGACCATACTCAACTCTGATCACACTCAAGTCAGATCATACTCGAATTAGACCGTACTCAACTCTGATCAGACTCAAGTCAGATCATATACGAATTAGACCATACTCAACTCTGATCACACTCAAGTCAGATCATACTCGAATTAGACCGTACTCAACTCTGATCAGGCTCAAGTCAGATCATATACGAATTAGACCATACTCAACTCTGATCAGACTCAAGTCAGATCAAACTCGAATTAGACCATACTCAACTCTGATCACACTCAAGTCAGATCATACTCGAATTAGACTATACTCAACTCTGATCAGACTCAAGTCAGATCATACTCGAATTAGACCATACTCAACCCTGATCAGACTCAATTCAGATCATACTCGAATTAGACCGTACTCAACTCTGATCAGACTCAAGTCAGATCATACCCGAATTAGACCATACTTAACCCTGATCAGACTCAATTCAGATCATACTCGAATTAGACCGTACTCAACTCTGATCAGACTCAAGTCAGATCATACCCGAATTAGACCATACTTAACCCTGATCAGACTCAATTCAGATCATACTCGAATTAGATCAAATTCAACTCTGATCAGACTCAAGTCAGATCATACTCGAATTAGACCAAACTCAACTCTGATCAGACTCAAGTCAGATCATACTCGAATTAGACCAAACTCAGCTCTGATCAGACTCAAGTCAGATCATACTCGAATTAGACCAAACTCAGCTCTGATCAGACTCAAGTCAGATCATACTCGAATTAGAACATACTCAAGTCTGATCAGTTTCTTAATCAGACTAGACTCAAAAAGTCAGATCAGTTTATTGTCGTTCCAGATAAAAGTAATATTCAAAATCTAATGAAAACAATCCTATATCGTTTAAGGTCGGTCTGTCAGACTATGCTGATGTCAGTGAACCCTTGTGTACAGGCGACTCGGCTGATTTGTTAAAGGTTAGGTTAGGTTTATTTTGTAAATTGGACAGAAAGTGATTTAAGACTTAGATTGATTGATCCAGCCAGACTTAGCATATACTTAAGGCTGATACATCGGTAAAGGTAGTTTCGACTCTACTAAAAGCCCGTTGCAAAGTCGGTCAGATATTTTGCCAGGTTGGTCTGACCTTTTGCAAAGTCGGTCTGACCTTTCACAAAGTCGGTCAGATCTTTTGCCAGGTTGGTCTGACCTTTCGCAAAGTTGGTCAGATCTTTTGATGACCTTTTGCAAGGTCGGTCAGATCTTTTGCCAGGTTGATTTGATGATTTGCAAAGTCGTCCAAATCTTTTGCCAGGCTGGTCTGACCATTTGCAAAGTCCGCCAAAGCTTTTGCCAGGCTAGTCTGAATATTTGCAAAGTCCGCCAAAGCTTTTGCCAGGCTAGTCTGAATATTTGCAAAGTCCGCCAAAGCTTTTGCCAGGCTGGTTTGACTATTTGACAGGTTGATCTGATATTTCGCAAAGGAGGTCAGATCTTTTGCTAGGTTGGTCTGACCATTTGCAAAGTCGGCCAGATCTGTCGCCAGGTTGATCTGACCTTCTGCAAAGTCGGCCATATTGGTCTGACCTTATGCAAAGTCGGCTAGATCTGTTGCTAGGTTGGTCTGACCTATAACAAAGTCGTGAAGATGTTTTGCCAGGCTGGTCTTACCAGTTGCAAAGTCGGTCAGGTCTGTTGCCAGGCTGGTCTGAACTTTTGCAAGGTTGGTTTGACCTCTTGCAAGATCGGTCTGCTCTGTTGCAAGGTAGGTCAGAGCTCTGGCAAATGTGCGACCTTGTGTGAAGTTCAATCTGATCTTGGGTTGAGGATAGTAACCAGACTACAGTTAGATCAGACTCAAGTAAGATAAGCCTCTCCTCAGGCAAGACTCAAGTAAGACGGGTCTATAACCAAAACTGACTCTAATGGTATCAGATTCAAGTCAGATCAGACACATCGGCACGGCTTAATTTGCACGTCAGTCAGGTTGTTTTAGATTAGTTCGACTTAATTTTAGTCAGATCAGAATTAATCCAGATCATGCTCAACTCAAATCAGGCTCACGGCAGATCGGATTTAGGTCAGATCAGGTTCAAGTCAGATGAGGATCTAATCAGACCAGACTCAATTAACACCAGAATCTAATCAGACCAAAGTCCAGTAAGATCAGTTTCTTAATCAGACTAGACTCAAGACGCAAACGTTGGTCTGATTCCGGGTGAATTTTGGTCCGACTTGAACTCAACTCACGTTAGTGAACCAAGACTTAAATCGGACAAGACTTAAGTCAGCCAGACTCTAGTCCGGTCAGACTAAGCATATACTTAAGGGTGATACCTCTTTAAAATCAACAACAATTCGTGTGCTGGTCGTTATATCCTCGTGTAAGGTATGAAAAAAGTCCACATGTATTGAACTTTTCTTAGACCAGATTCAAGCAAGATCAGACTATAAACAAAACTGACTCTAATGAGACCAGATTCAAGTCAAATCAGACTCAGAAACTGTAGAAGTTGGTGGGTCTGTACTAAGGTAGAACCATATTAAAGGAAGGTCGGACCAAATTCGGTAAATGTTCACCTAAGACTTAAGTCTGTGTGTTAGACTCAAGTCAGATTAGACTTAAGGTAGAGCAGGCATTAATCTGAGCAGATATTTTTCAGTGGAGAGTTAATTCAGACATGGCTAACGTCATGGTCAGCGTCTGACGCGTCAGCGTGTTGATCCAATCTCGGGCGGAGGTCGTTTTTAAACTCATGTTGAATTAGACAAGTAGGCACGACTCAAGTCAGATCGAAATTAGGTCAGAGGGGATCGAGGGGTCACGGGGTCATACCGAATAGATTATGTGTCATTTTGTATAACTAAAAGTAAAAAAGCCGTGCGTTGATGACCTTGAAGAGCTTGGTTTGAAATATTTTTGCACTAATCATTGTTTATTTTTAAAATTATTTACAGATTAAAACTGAGATTGGTTACCGTAAAAGGGACAAGGACATTACTATCTAACCAACACAGCCACAGCCTGGATGAACATGTACATGTGTCTAATGGAATTTTTACTTGGGTAGAAACTATATATAAAACTATATAAAAACTAAATATTATATTTATGGTTATATTTAAATATTCTACGGCACATGTTTTATGAAATTAGATCAGTGTGGAAAACCGATATATAGTTCAAGTAAAGGTGTGCTAGAAGACCTCAGTGTATTTATCTAAGCTGAATACTTTAACTTCAACAATTTTTAGAAGGTATGTTACAAAGTGCGAGCGTTGACACAATAACAAACATGATAAATAATGCGAAAATGTTCTAACAGATAACTAACGCAACAACTAATTTCTTTCCAGGCACTTAATATGCTGTCAGAAGATTCATCGGATTCATCGGATTCATCGGACACAAGCTCGGAATATTCTACGGATTTCTCGAACGAAAACCTTGAAGAGTATCGTGATTTCTTTCTTTCGGAAAACCTCAAAGTAGAACCAAAAATTGACGGGTTGTACTTTATTAGTCTGAACTGGAGCTTCTTAGAAATAAGTTCTAATTTAACATTATCATTGCCAGTTAAAATAACGGCAATTAATGGTTGTAAAATTAAGAAATCTTCTGTATTCGCAAAAACTTCAAAAATATGGAAAGTCCGAATCGGCTGTGTTGGGGATATGGAAATGAGCTTTTGCTTTTTTAGCAAAACTGATTCAACAATCGACTTCAAGAGTTTATTAAAGTTATATGAGATGGCGTTTGAACGAACGATGCAAAAGTTAGACCAGAATTGTGCAACCTCCAAAGCGTACTTCGGAAACTTTCAACGAACCAGGCCACGAAAATCGAGACAGTGCAAATTGTGGCATATCTACATGTCGGATTATGTTGAATTTGGAAAAATATTTGCAAAATATTTACGCCTTCTATGTACAAAGCGAATGTTTGGAAGAGAAGGAACACATCCCTTGAACTGCCGCAATTTGCGTGTTGTAGTTCTGGCAGAGTCCACCGGACAGTCTTGCAAAATCAACGATCATAGGATTGTACAGAAAATCAAAAACATCAACAAAGCAGAACTTTTGGAGACTCTTGTTCACATAGCTTACGATGTAAGTGAAGAGAATACCGTAACACTATGGAACTTGAGAATGTTGTGTAATGTTCTTGGCAGACCGTACCAAAAATACTTTTCCGGAGGAATAGGTGGACATGGAAATTTCTACTTTGACCTAGAAAAAATGGATTCGAGTGAGAACCACGGCATTGTGAAAATGGTCAAGTTCTATTCGTCATTTGCAAGTAGTGTTCATCGCGAGAAGCGCCCGCCGTATAAAGTGCCGCTGATTTCGTTAGCACTTTTGGAAGGCGTAGTTGGTTCAGGTGGAGAAACTGTTATTGCACCCTAGCAAAGTAACAAGTATATCCTTTTTTGATTTCTACAACCATGTTAGTAAGTATA
>JAQFXY010001381.1:0-10842 GCA_034693865.1 Ceratophysella sigillata | reverse complement strand
AGGGATTGGAATGGCTGGCTTGGGTAAATCATGACCGTGCTCTCATTTCTGCGTCAAGTTGGAGTGGCAATGGGAAAAGAAATGGAAGTACGGACAAATCCCGTTTAGAGAAAGAGAAGCATTGAAAAGGTTCAGGTTTTTGGATTGTTTTCACAATATTTCCCGTCTACCGAAAAATTCTCTTTTCTAACTTTGACCCTGGCTCCAGTGTTCGAGGCTCGTGTCATCTCTGTGTCCACTTGGGTGGGAAGAGCGACCTGCTGGGCCGCTCTCGGCTAGCTTCCACCTAGGCCGAGCTACAGGGAACGCTCAACGGAACAGTGCGTACGGTCTGAGAACAGGACGAAAAAGGCCGACTTTTACCGCCCACATTCCCTTCTGCCTTAAAAACCGTCTCCGTTGGGTCATCCTTTGGCCTCATCTCAAGCAAGCTGAGCCGTTATCCAACCCAGGTGTCAGGATCTAGAGACAATACTTGCTAAACACAAGGTACAAGGAAGCAGTCGTTCACTCCGGATTTGACCTTGAGGTCCTCTGTATCACCATTAGGGATAAATAGGGTAAGAACAAACAATTTGTATTTGTACTGTAAATGTCTTGATTATTGAAACAATTATTGTAATTAAGCCGTATATTTTGGAGACGAAATAAAGTGGTTTTGTCAAAGATATATTTGTCACTCAACATATTATATTACTTAAATCAGAATTCCAACTGACTAAAAATTTTACATTGCAAGTAGCATGCTATGCACCGTCGACCGTGCAGCGGGTTGCCGTGTGATGGTGAAATATGGATAGATACGTCCGACTCCATGATTGATGACTTAAATACGTATGACCTTTATCGTGTTATTTGTTGCGATTTTTAATTGATGTTACTTAACGCAGTAATTCAAATGGCATTAAGCCATATTGTTTTTGTACCAACACGATTTAGGACTGTGTAATGTTCAGTGTTAATAGGAAGTAAATTATCTAATTTCTGATTTCCTGATGACATGATAGTGAGCGCAAGGTGTTTCATTTTACGCAAAATTGGAAAGAATGGGACTAATTTGGGAGGATTTTGAAAGAAATGTAAATAATTCGTTGTATTGCAGAAAGATGAAATGCGGTCGGCCTCTGGAGTTAACTTAGTGAGTGCAGTTCTTCAAAGTTCCTTGTCGAAGGCTCAAAGAAGATTCAACTTGAGTAATCCCCAGAGTCTAAGCAAGCGAAAACTTTTGAAAGAAAGAAAACTCGAGCAAAAATTTCAGAGAAAGTTAAAAACCCTTTCGAAGGAAAATCGTGTTTTATCCTCAACAAAAACTGAATTATTTCAGCCAAGCCAATTTGACTGGACTCATCAAGGCTTTCAGGCTCACAAACTTGAATTCGAAGAGGCTAACGACGATCAGTATAATTCTTTTATCGCACAGCTAAAAGCCAAGTATACCTGTCTCAATCCCCGTTCTTCTACATCCAAGGGCGCACAGAATGTTTCTGCTGTGAAAGACACAGAAAAGCCCGTTGAGAAGGCAAAGAAGAAAGGTTTGAAAGTCAAGAAGTTGAAGAAGCTATTGAAGAAGCGCCAAGTAACTCTACAACTTTTGACGAAGGAGAAAGAAAAGACTGGGAACTCAGATACGGATAGACTGCTAGAGGAAAAGGACGATGATGCAGACTCTGGTGTAAATTTGGATATTGAGCCTCCAAAGAAGAATACACTTAGTTTGCTACAAAAACTTCGACAGAAGCGGCTCGAAGCACGAAAAGAGCGTAAGCGACAGAAGAGGGAAGCAGCTGCCAAGAAATCTGGAGAAGTGAAAAACTTGGCATCAAAGGCAAACACGATGAAGGAAACTGAGCCTTCATCCCCAGCCACTGCTCCAGGTTCTCCACTAAAGTCAACTTCGAATTACACGATAGAGGGGAATATAACTCTCTTCACAAATGGAAAAATCCAATTGACTCCTGAAGCTAAAGCTAACAAAATTGCTCTGCTTACTGAAGATAACAAAGTTGTTTCTCCGGAGCCCAAGAAAACTGGTCCACAGCTTCCTGACCCCAAGCATATTCTTTACCCTCGTGAGAAAGTTATTGCCGGATGGACCAAGAAGCATCCGACGGGTTGTGGCTTTATCAATTTAGGAAACTCGTGTTACATGAATGCAACTCTCCAAGCATTATTTCATACTCCAGCCTTTGTCAACTGGCTTCTCTATGACGAGGAGCATTCGAAAAACTGCCGTGGAAATAGTAAGTTTGTGAGCCATGTTTGATTAATTCTCGTGTGCTCTAAATACTTCTGTTTCTGGTGGTTGTAATACCATGCGTTGCGTTGTCTTGTATTTGATTGTTTCATATTAACAGGTCAGAGCTTCCAACAGTGTTTGGTATGCTCTATGCAAAGCACATTAAAGGAGTCAATGAGACAGAATCAGTGTATGCGTCCCATCCTGATTCATAACAAACTCAAGAGTAAGTCCGTAATTGTACTTAATACTATGCTAGTTAATAAGACAGTCGCAGTTTGAATCAATTGCCAGACGTATTCTTTCAAATCTAATCGTATTCTTTTTATTTAAGTGATTTGTAAGACATTTTCTCATGGTCGACAAGAGGATGCCCACGAGTTTCTAAGAATGCTTTTGGAAGCAATGGAAAAAGGCTATTTAGCAGCAATAAGTGCTACTCGAATTGACAGTCGTTCCAAGGAGACAACACCTTTAGGCCAAATATTTGGAGGATACATTCGAACCGAAGGTATTTAGCATTAAGTAGAAAAGTTATAATTTCTAAAACATTACAGTGAAGTATTGAATAACCTTTTCTTTTTGTTCTAGTCACCTGTCATAAGTGCAACTACATTTCAACAACATTCCAGCCTTTAGCCGAGCTTCAATTAGATATTCGTAATTGCACCACGTTGGAAGACGCCATAGCTTATCACTTTCGGAAAGAAAAGTACGTAGCAGGAATATACTTATGTATAACACCTTTGATGATATACATAGCTTCATACAATATATTGAAAATTTGGGTATAGAACGGGTGGTTTCAATATAAATTATTATGTATTTCAATTTGGATTTCTATATTTTATAATGAATAGGTTGGATAACAATGATTATAAGTGCGAGAAATGTCGGAATGTCAGCCAAGCAACAAAGCAATTTAACATTGAAATGGCTCCAATTGTTCTTTGTCTACAACTCAAACGATTTACCCTCTTTGGTGGTAAGATATGCAAGCAGGTCCATTGCAACAGATATCTTGATTTGACTCGTTTTCAACACGCATCGAGCAGAGGTCGCGGGGTAAGTTAATCCTACTGAGTTACATGTTACATAGCGACCAACATAATAGTTAATAGTATGGTATAATATTACCTATTAAAGGACTCCTAATAATTAAAATTTTTAAACTTTTCTTCTTTAAATGCTATTTTTTAGTCGTTGAAATATCGGATGGTTGGACTAGTAACTCACATTGGGTCATCTCCAAACTGTGGACATTACACGGCAATTGCAGAAGCCTCGAATAAATGTTTTTATCAGTTCGACGACTCATCGGTCCGTCAAGTCTCACTCACTAGTGCACTTAACACAGACGCATATGTCATCATTTACGAACTTGAGAAGAACGGTGAGAAGTCACCTTCCTCTGCCTCCCAGCTTACAATGCAAAAGCCCATGATTCAGAATGGATTTCCCAAATCCAGTACAGTAACTTCTGCGTCTTTGAAATCCAATGGTGAGAACCGATTTGGAAGTCCTATGCAGTCTATCTCTCCGAAACCGATTGTGAATCCTCTACTCAACAAGGAAGTGACGCCATCAAGACCCAAATTCGGAAATCCGTTCATTGTCAATTCAGCTGCGAAGGCCACGGAGAGTAAGCTGGTGTCACCCTCCACAGCTACTCGCCCATCCTCACTAGTCTCAACACCGTCGAGTAATGAAAGGTATGTAAATATGTTCAATCTTTTATTCATAATTGCATTGTTAAATCTCTAACTAGAATATAATGCGGAATAAGATACCTATTTCAACATGACTACGTCTTAACTAATTTAGCATATTGCTTTATTTCTGGTGCGTGGCTCGCTGCATTTGTTTTAGGCACGCACGCACAACAAATTACATGTCAACGTATTTTAAAAAAAGATCTTTTCTCCCAATTTTGTTTTTTAAATTATCTGACAGCAATCTTGTTTCTGTTTACAGACCAAAGATATCATTCAACCTTTCTTCAAACTCTACGTTGGGATTTAATGGAAACAAGCTGCTGGTGAAGCCAAAGGTGGCTACTGTACCAGTCGCCGCACAATACCTGGCCCCTCGTTCTAAGCTTCAAATCATAAAGTCTCCACTGTCAGCAACTCCGAGAAGTTCTGAGTCTGGAGAAAAACGGGTTCCGATAAGAGAAGCTGGAGCGGGAAAGAATTCTGCTACTCCTGTAAGACTTTTCTCCGCAACTCCATCCAGACCTCCATCCTCGCTTTCACCCAAACGAGTCAATGGAGTTGCGACGCTCAAGAACTCACTTGTTCCCTATGACGATGAAGACGATGAAGACAAAGGCTATGGATCTCAAACTCCAACCGGAAAGGATAAGAACTGTGATGCTTCCAGAGGTTCGAGAAGTCCGTCAGTCTGCAGTAAACTTGCCGGATTATTTGCACCAACACCAATCAAGACTTGGCAGGGGATAGAGAGCAACTTGACCGCGGTCGTCAATTCAGACCGGAAACGGGTTTTAGAGAAAACGGAAGATGACTTGTATGATGAAGAGGTTGATCTAGGAAAGGTGAGACACAGTTCATCACTTTATTCGTTTTGGAATATTTACACGTAGTATATATGTACAATAGATGACCTTCATTAGTCATATTTACATTCACGACTCAAGGGATATCTTATTATGAGAGAACTAGGCTTTTTCCGTTTCCAGTTCTCAGGTTTTGTGTTTTGTGGCACGGCTAAGTCACAAGTCGTTGTACTTTTCCCTGATAGAACGTACGGAATACTTAGTGACTTGTGAAAGAACAAGACTGTTAGTCTGCTACACATATTATATAATGTCAAAACGGAAAGTCGAAACCAAACTTTGAAGTCCGAGTCCGAGTCCGTTCCGAGGCCTAACGCTTTAAGTTGGTTTTCGTAGTCGTAGCCTTTTTGTTTCCACAATACTTTGGTGCATTATTATTAGACTTTGAAAGATGAAAGAGTGCATGAAGTCTACAACGAAGTAAACCTTTATTACACATTTTATGTAACTCTTTCCTGATTCTCTACGGCTTCAGCTTGGAAAGAGAAGGCACAGGACTGAATTTCCTTTGTTTATTTTTTTAGACTAAGAAAATACGGAAGGATGAATCAAGGGAAACCCAGCATCAACAAACGTTTCTGCACGGTAGTCCTTCCAAGTCCAACGGAAACGGAAATGCTTTTGACAAACATGAAGTAAAGTCTCGTGCAGCGGATAATGAACGGAGACATTCATTCGAGCATCCATCAAGCAGCAACGGAACCGACGGAAGTAAACAGAGTCTAAGTGACCCAAGAACCGACCGGCATTCAAGCAATAGCTTCGGCGGAAAGAACGGCAACGGGTTCAACAATCAGAACGGATTTCGACGTGTCAGCTCCTCGCCCAACTTTAGCACGCCTTACCGCCAGCAGAACCAGAGTCACAGCAACAATGACTACGGTAACAAACACCGAAGTAATAATCCCCACCGCGGTGGTGGTGGTAATTCTTGGAAGAGCAACAACAGTGAGCCGAGAAGATTTTCCAATGGCGGAAATGGTTACCATAATAATCATCACACTAATAATAATGGTTATCGTCGACGGTTTTGAAAGAATTTATCCTGATAGCGACCCGTAAAACTTGGTAATCTCGCCGCCTCTATTTTCCTCATCTTTCTTCATTGATTGTTTTCATTGAACTCAAGTATAGATAGTTTTTCACATATCTTCAGACCTATAGCTTAATTTCATAAGTACAGATATTTTGCAATACATCTAATTTATTTCAATCGGAAAATCTAAGGACGCCGCAACGTAAGTCAAAAGTTAGTGCTATCAATTCCGGTATTTTAAAAAAGACGACAAAGTATATTCGTCGATGCTGTTACATTTGCTCATTAAACATTAATTAACTCTTCATTGCCTACCCACTCAATAACTGTTAACTGCTATGCCAAAGTCATTAGGCATTGTTCGGCAAACTATTATTTGAACGACCTATTATTTTTTCAAACTCGTGTTGCAGTAGTTATAAGCACATTGGTACCTCAGCACTTTGTTCGGTAAATATAGGGAGGAGCGTAAGACTAATTGTACTACTTTACTGTAAACCTCTAGGGTTGGCCACATTGAACTAATTTTATGTGTGGCATTAAAAATTGTAATCATTACTTTGTAAATCCAAAGCTGATGGTACATCATGGTACAGAAGGTTCTCACGCTCCCACTTACAAAAAAAAACATTACGTGTTTACATAACATCACTCTGTTCTACAGGAACACTCGTTTTTGACTTTTGACCCTAGAATTTAAGGCATGATATTAATCTTAAGCGTTTGTATGAATTACATTAAAAAACAGTACTGAATATTGTCGACTGCCTCCTACTACCTAAGTAAGAACATACTTATTTTTTACGTTGGGAAAATGAATTAGGGTTTTAAGGAAATCTGCAATTTCAGAACACGAACAAGTAACTTCAACTGAGTCCCTATGTAAGTAAAGACGGTGTACGTAACTATTTGTAATTAACTAATCACACTCGTGAGTTCAGAAAGGCTGTACAGCTCATGTGTCACATTGAATTGTAACGCTGGGATATCCTGTTGAACTAGCTATATATTCGCATGTATCAATTCGTTTTCAATCTGCGCTAATTTATTATTAGGTAACACATTAAATTTTGACAAGTTGTACCTATTCGTACGTCGAGGTAAAGTTTATAATGTTTTGTAAGTACAGCAGATGCCAAAAGTTTTGGAGCAATTGTTCAGTGTTTGTTTATTGAGTAATTCGTTGAGCCGATTTCAATACACTATTATTAGTAGCGGTGCGAAAACAGTCTACATACACAATTATAAATGGGACAAAAATTGAACGAATAAAACATTTACAGAATCATCTCTGTAGCTGTTCAGATTTATTTCCATTGTCATAATTTACGTGCATAACTCCTACTGGAGAGCTGCAGAAATAATTAACGTGCGTATGTGAAATAAACAAACGAATAAATCCCGGATGTAGTAGGGGTGTACTCATATTTATTCTGACTGATGAATTATGGTCAAACAGGAATTAATTTGAGATAAATAATTGAACTATCTAACTAAATATAATATGTAGGTAGTTAAGTCTTGAAGTATCTACACTGCTGTCACCATTCATTCGTGACAACAGCTCTCCCATTTCGTACCATCTCATTGCATTTGTAATTTGTATTATACAGTTGTTAGTTTCAATTATATTAATTATAATACAACATCCAGCTTCAGTTTATTATCGACCTATTATAGGTTTTAACATTTCACTTTGTTTGGATTTTAATCGTCGTAAATTCAGCGTAAAAGAGCATGGTTTCATATAGCGTTTAGGTAGGTTTCTTCCTCACGTAAAATGTTAGCACAGGTTTTGCCTGCACTACTTGCTTTACAGTTGTAGGGCCCTGATCCCAGATCCGGTGCATGTTTAACCCAGTTAAGTTACAATGTAAACTACTCTAGAGACTTGGAGACCGCATTCTCCTACTCATCCCTTCTCATTGATCTTGAGTACAGTACACATCCATCTTCAATTCTTCACAATTGAAGGCCGTTTAACGGCGACCACGACGCTTCATAGAAGCAGAACATTGTGGGCAATACCATTTACCCTTGGGAGTTTGCGTAATTCCGACACAGCCATAGTGAAACCATTCGATAGGGCACTGTAATATACAGGAGTTCAGAATAGAAAATTGGAATTGTATGACGCGAAACATGTAATACTTCCCAGAACTTACAGTGTCATTGTCGCAGGCGACCATGTCTCCATACGAGATTTGGTTACAGAGACAGTATCTGGGTTCGGAGGGGTCAAACCATTCAGAGGCTTCAACAGGGGTTTCCTGGAGGCTTGGTTCCTCAACTTCTTCCGGCGTCTGCGTCATCATGACTTCCTGGTTTTGTGTTGTGTGTTGGGATTTTCTGTACCAAAATTAATTTAGCCTTAGTTCAGAAAACAAAATTCAAAGACCGACGTTTTAGAAACCTCTACCATCCTAACTCTTCATACATCAAATACCTTTTGTTTCTCTTCTGTTCCACATGCGAAGAAGTTCCTGCAGTAGCAGCCAACGCCTGCTGAGCTGCAGCATGGAGTTCAGCATTGGCCAGCAACTCTCGTCCCGTAGGAAATTCTTGCGGATGGAGTCCCAAATTAATTGCATCATAGGATGCTTTAAGACTTGCCGTTCTACGACCCTGCTGCATCTACACAAATCACGAAAAATTAAATTAGTTTAGAGTGTTTGTGGACCTTATTAAACTAACTTTTAAGAAACAAAATATATACCTGCTGCGTGGCTGCAATTGCTGTTTGAGCAGCACTTATTATCTGAAACCACAAACATATAATAAATTGTATAAATATTAAAATAGTTCCATGCAATGCGGTTTCACAACTGCGAAAAATTGGCCAAGAAGTATCACCTTCGAATTTGCAATCGCAGTGGAGGCTGCTCCAACCTGTCCCAGACTGTATGTAATTCCGCCGTCTTTATTCGGAGTTGACGTTCCACCCAGATGAGCACTCACAACCTTGTCAACCGAGCTCTTCCGCTCTCCCTTCTTCTCCAATTTGATGGTTACACTACTACCAGTAATTGCGTAGCGATTTTCCTTTTGACTCGATAAATTTAGCTCTCGATCACGTTCTCTCTCTCGAGGATGGTCCAGTTCCAATGAGCCTAGAATATTCAATCAACGATTTCGGTTTCAAATATTTGAGAGAGTAGACGGGAGCGGTATTCCTTCCGAATCGGTCACTCACGTTTCTCCAAAACTTCAGTAATGCCAGCATTGTCGGCCTCCAGCTCCATTTTAAACTTATGCAATTCCTGATCCAGACGTCTCAAGTAGCGATCGACCAAGTCGTACATTTGACTTGCTTGATGAACCTTTTCATCTAAAAGCATCCACATAATTTAATACCACTGCAACGCATCAAAATAGTAGCTCATCTGCAGTACTAATCTTACCAGCATCTTCGAGTGCTTTGTAGTAGTCTTTTCTGACACTTTCGAATTCGCTCTCTTTTTCACTAGGTTTCATTCTCTTAGCATTCATGAAGAACCCTTTGATTCTATCGTCAAGTTTATCTGTTGCATCTAGAGAAATAGAGACGTACCTCTCAAGTATTTCACTGTTATCTAATCATGACCGGGGCTAGCGTTCGTTAAATCGTTAAAAAAACGAATGTAAGCATTGTCTTACTTTGCACTTGGAGGTCGAGCTCTCGAATCTCAGTGAATCTATCCTTGAGTTCCTGAGGAAGATGCTCAATCACTGGAAAACAAAAGTGCCTTCATTACTTACGTAGTCAATTACTTTTTACATAACAAAATACAATTATCTAATAATCTATGCTTGAGTATTTTTAATTATTCCATCTTATTTAATTTGAATTTCTTTGTTTCCATTTCACCATGACCTGCGTATTAATTTAAATCGTAAATTATACATACTTTAGTTTTCTATAGTAAAAAATAGCAGAGGTTTGACCTTAAGAATAATTACGCATAGAACAACCCGACGCATAACCGTTGCGTTCTCATTTCAATATATGATCTACTTGACTTGACTGAGAGACACAATTTGTAATTGCTCATTTGAATACAACATATAAGTATAGCATAATCGTTAATCATCATAAAGGCAATAAATTGCTGGATGTGGTGACACCAAAAATGCCGAATCAACAATAGAAATTAGAAAAGTGAAAGGACGCCGCGAGAGAACAAAGAGACTGCCACGTGGAATTGGAGTTTGTAATTCCCGCCTTGAGCCGAGCTGGGTCAAAGGGAGATGCCCAGCCGTTCCAGCGTGACCCTAAGCCTAACTTACTCTCGAGGTAGTCCTCCAGATAGAGCATGATGGAGTCCGGACTGTGCTGGGTGTGAGGGAAGCGAGAAATGGACCGTGGTCAGGCACCCAAATCTCCTGGGAACCCTCCAACCTCGCCCACTTTTGAATTGATGCGGGCAGGGCGAGGCAAAGAACTCGAATGACTCCACCACACACACACGTCACACGGCCAGACGCAGACAAGCTGAATGAGTCACTGAAAAAATACAATCACAATCACTAAGGGATACAAGCCGAAGCTAACAAGCCGAGTACATTGCTAACAATGTTACCTACGATACGTCTAACAAAATACGGCATGTATAATTCAGAGACTGCAAGCTACTTGATCGTAGGTCTTTCACCTCAAATAACATTGTACTTGTCATCTTTATAGTTTAGTAAACTCGGTAGAGTCAATGTAATAAATTAGGTAAGTTAGTCGAATATATTTGCGGGAGTCTGGTAAATTCAAATTATGGAGCGCCTTTTGAATTGCGGTCTCTGCATAATGCTTTCACTTGTAATTTTGAATTTATCGTTCTTTGACATTTGATTTATATTTAATTTATTTGATTTGGATTTTAATTAACCCACAATCTGAAAGTTTCTGGAATTCTTCGCCTGCTGCTGGATTAAGAAATTTGAGATGTCAGTGGTAATAGAAACGACGCTGGGTGATATCACGGTGGATCTCTACGTAAAGGAAAGGCCACGATGTACGTC
>JAQFXY010001380.1:0-10846 GCA_034693865.1 Ceratophysella sigillata | reverse complement strand
GACCATTGAGCTAGCGCAGCTTATAAGCTATCGTTCATCCAGATCGCCCGAGTATCTTCGGAGGAGATAGCGATCATCCAGACATACATACATACAAAGTAACGATTTTATGTAAATGGATTGCACTTACGATTACGGATTACGATGTTTCTCTCACAGACAAATCCTAGAGCATCCTATGTAGAAATCCTAGCGTTATCATATCATTAATCCAGACCTTTTAGACCAGAAGGTTCTTATGGGATTTATCGTGTCTGTCCGTCTGTCCGTCCGTCACACCATTTTAAACTCCCACGCAAGGGGCAGATGTATACATGTTCAACCGACAGCACAAATGCTTCCCTCATCGCGCAAGCTCTCGCTCGTAAATAAATATGTAAATCTATATTACGTAAATCTATATTATGTCGAGCGCAAAGAGCGTCAAGTTCAAAAATGAAACACCGAAGCGAAGTTTAAAGTATCAGATTCCATAGACAATATAATTGTATATAAACCTGTTAAAAGCTGTACAAAACTACTTGATTTCGAGAAATGATGAAAATGCTGAAGCAAATCTCGTATTCTGCGATAGATTCAGGTGTGCACGCTCTACGTTAACTATCGCTCCCTTCAGGTCCTGACTGATCCTGATTGGTTCTGCCGACTGTTTCTTGCGTATTATGTTAGTTTTGAATGTTAGTTTAATTGAAGCCAAATCTAAACCGAGTTGAGGAAATATTACGTAATCTAAACCCATCCTCAATCCTCATCATCCCTGGGGCGGAAAAAACACAAATCTATAATTCTGTGTGTTTTCACTGTTAAGAGCCTGCTCGCTGGACGCCCCGCACATCGGTGACCAGTATATGGATTCCTTTGGTGACCAAGTCTTAACCAAATTTATTTATTTTCGCTGTTATTGACCTGGCTGTTACTGTACTCGCGCTGTTATTGACTTCACTGGTATTGTACCCGTACCCGCACTGTTATTGTACGCGCGCTATTATTGTTTTCGCTGCTACTGACTTCGCTGCTATTGTAACCGCGCTGTTATTGTACGCGCGCTGTTATTGTTTTCGCTGTTATGACGTGCTTCCTTGTCTATGTACTATTTTCACCTGTAAGGAGCTTATTTGTTTCGTGGTGTATGTATGTGTCTAGACATGCATCTTTCTTTCTACCGAAGCTTTAGTTCTGCTTCTGATTGGTTGTTCTAAATTTATAGCTCAAAACACTTTGTCCAGCTCAGCTTCAGATCAGCTACACGATCCATGCTTGGCACTGATTCCTGGGCCCGCTAGTAATTTCAAACTGGCTTAAATTGATTCGAATTCCAGTATATGTCATGGTCATAGGGTCATAGATATTACATATTATATGTCATGGATGGACCTCCATTTTCGAGTGTCTGCTTTCGCTCGCAGGTACTTTCGCATAGTGCGAACTCTGTACTCCGTGGGTGGGGTGGGTAGTAATTTTTATTTTCTGAAATGTTTATAACCTCAGAAATACGAATTATAAGGCCAACTTGAATGCTCCATTATAAGAATATATTTATGATCTCAATATAATAGTCCCTGGAAGGATGATTCTGAATTTGTCAACTAATCATAATTCTACATTGAAGGCAACCCTCTCTGTTAGCTTAATGCGGCCCGTAGCGTATACGTAACGTAATGTCAACCCTCAAATGTACAAAATGCACATTTCAGCATTATTGGATCCCTTGTCCTATGTTCTGAGATTGGAAGTCAAAATTATCAGTACTTAGCAGAAAAGGAGTTGAGATACACGGAGGTGGGCAGATAAGTACTAAAGCTCAATCTAAATAGTTATATTTAATTATTGGCTTCTTATTTCTGGCCATCATCCCAGGCAAGCTGCTTTATATCTAATTCTAAACGGAATAGATTTATATCTGTACCATGCATATGCATACGTGTCCTGAAACGTTTGCCCATATAAGAATTTAGTAATAAATACATTGTAGAAACACGACACATGAACAGCTCATGCTGCTGCACTAGTGTTCCGAATCGGATCGGATCGGGTATTGCGATTATCCGATCCGATCAGAATATTGGCGGATAATTTGTTGGCTATCCGTATCCGATCAGACATACTTCTTATCGGTTCGGATACGGATATCCAAAAAAAAGTCCGTCAGTTTTCGGATCGTATCGGATAATCGCTTCGAAACACTGTTCCAACTATTATTCGGGATGCGGCTCCATTGAATTTTAGGTAGAAGCTATTATTTATAATTTAAAATAAGACATAATACATAATGCGATTAACTAGTAATAACAGTAATTGTCCACCGTGGCGTGGTTTTCATAGCGGTAGAATTGCAACGTTTGTTAGGAATGTGCTTCTTCTCTGTTGAGTTTATTAATTAAAGTCAAGTTAAGTTGGTTTTTCCAATAAACGTGCGAATATGAACAAGTTGTATTAATTCACCCTTCTTACGAGTTAGTTGGTCGGAACTTTTGGGAAAATATTTCTTCAATTTTCACAAAGAAGGGTTCTCTAGTTTTTTGCTAGTCTGGAAATGGAAACGTAATTCATTCGTCATTCTTTCTTAAATTACTTCCTTAGTGACTTATAGAATACTCCTAAAACGTCTTGTACTAATGAACTTTGGTAGCAAGAAGCCCCCTGTACTGTACACTGGGCTTGAATTTATAATCATCATCGTTTCTTGTGTTTCAGAATTACTTTAGCTCATCTAGTTCTTTTGTTTGTAATTTCTGTTGTCTGTAGGCAGATTGAGGGTTGGAGATTATATTGTGAGTGGACATGTTTACATGTGCGTGACCTGTGACCTGGAACTGTAATATTGAAGCGAAAAGATTTTAAATCTGAACAAAAATACATTCAACATTCAATTCAGTGTCCTGTTCCTTGTTTTGCATTCAACGTGTGCTATGACTGCTCGTCTGATATCATATCTTACAAGGTCAAAGTCAAATGTAAGTAAACTACTAGTGAAATACAAGACTGTTGTTTCCTAGCTCGTTAATTTCAAAACGTAACATTCCATCGCTACCCGTGACCTGGAACTTAAGTATTGTTGAGATTTGGGATTATTTTATCAGGAGAATGTGTTTGATGAATTGTATCGTAACCGCAACTTAAAGTCTAATAAATGTACTTCTACAAATATTAACTTTGAATTTAATTTGACTTGCAGAATAGTTTTGAACCAACTGAATCTGTAATAAGAAATAAAATGCGCGCAGTTCTGAATTTTGGACGAATTCATTACAGCCACAGGACGTAAATATGTAGAGAAAGAGATTGGGTTCATAATTCTATTGAGCATTCCACAGAAACAAATACGAAATAGAAATTAGTATGTTTATCGTAGTATGGAAGACTTACCAGAAATACTTGTACGATTTGAATAAATTATTGATTTACAATACGACAAGGGTCGTGCATTGCAAATTCAGGTAAAAGAAGCACAGTTGAACGTACGGTCAAATGTAGAAACCAGAATTGATGACCAAAACAGACATCATAAAACCACCAATTGTAAAGGAATCGATATAAAAAGAGTAAACAACTAAAATGCCTTCACATTTCTTAATAACGTCAAAGAAACCCAGAGCAGGGTCAGACTGTAGGATAATGTTTATCCTTACCTTTGTTTACTGAATAAATTCAAATATATTAATATTTAATTAGAGATAAAACTAAAGGTACTTACCTAAGGCTGTACATTTGGAATTTAACTTTTCACTAAAGGCATAAATCTGTTCTTGGCAAAACCATTTTTAAGTCGATTGAAGTACGCTGCTTGTATGCTCTAACCCAGCCAAACGGATTCTTCAAGTTCAACACAGTTCGACTGGATTTTGGATACTTCGCTATTCTCTTCAGTAAGAAAACGTTTTGCAATTTGTCGTTATCGAATGATCTAATTATACCGAAGCGTCTAGAAAAGGCCAAATCCTTTGGATCTGGAATGTGCTTTCTATTTTTACTATTACTTTTTAGAGTGCGTAACAATAATCAATCAAGGCAGAATCATAAGTAATCAACAATATGCTAAATGCTAAAGGAAGAGCTATTATTGTGTTCAGTAAAATTCCGATTCCCGTGTCCTAAGCTACGTGTAAATAATCAGATTGGCAAGGCAAGTGTAATTATGGATTGATTAAAGCAAACATCAAAATTACGTTAGGCGGAAATGGTTATTTGAAAAACGATCCTACAACAAATGTGTTGCAACGTTACTTATTTGGTCCATAATTATTTAAGGAAAAATCTGAAAAATAAGAACGCATGAGCACTTTATCTCGCAAGAATTGCTAGCTTTACTAAATATTGAACATTCTTGTAGCAGGTAGAAGTTATCATTTGTAATTATTATTTCCGACGACCATTAGCGATATGAACTACACGGCAGGAATCTACGACGTTTCATAGCGGGACAATTCATGGCGTGACAATTCATAGCGCCCAATTCATAGCTGCGACAGTTCATAGCAGGCCTAATTCATAGCGGCGACAATTCATAGCCGGCGACGATTCATAGCCTGACAGTTCATAGCGACCATATTGATTTAAGTATGCAAAGGTAATCGTGTTAGTGTCATCGTGCCGTTCTTGTAGATACTTTAAAATACGCGGGGTTTCGTGAATTCATTGTCATTGCAGTACTTTGTTTTGATTTTGTGTTTAAAAAGAAGTGCTATGCTAGTGTTAAGTGCCAACAGCCTTGAAGGGATGGAATATTGGTGCTATGAATTGTCGCGCTATGAATTGGCACCGGCTATGAACTGTCGCAGCTTTGAATTGGGCGCTATGAATTGTCCCGCTATGAAACGTCGTGATACCACACGGCAGTAACAGAAACAGATTAGTACAGATATTGTTTTTCGAACTCAGGCTGCATTCATGCTGTGCACAGATATGCATTCATTAAACTTTGATTTTCAGTTTATTGAAGCAGTCCAGTGTCCAGTGTATGTAGTATTTATAAACATGCAGTTAAAGTTAACAACAGGGCTCACAGCTCACTCGTTTACAGAGGTTAAATTGAGAGGGCCAGTACAAGGGAAATTATGTTCTTTCCGCCTAAAAGTCGATCAGATTATTAATTACCTGTACGGAAATATGCTATGTAGATGCATTGCATAAACAGCTAGTTTATTATAGCTTATTTTTAGTAATTCTGTCATTCATATACCAACCAAATCAAAGTTCATATATTGTCAGCTACACACAAGCTAAAATCCAAAATAAGGTTTATGAACCATTACCAAGAAAACGAGCATTGATTAGATACGGATACGATTATAATATTGTAGGTAGGTACTACTGACCATGGCCAAGAGTAGCCAATTATCCCATTCCTTGATTTCTACGGATATTGATTCCCATTCCCTTCGCTGTAAAATCATAACATCATATCTGAACTTCGTAAAAAGTCTTGGTATTAGTACAGTATTAGGTTAAGCGTAAGGCGCATTTGACAAAGTGAAAAATAAAGGGAACGAATTACAGTCTGTAAAGGCCTCGGTCACTGTAGCGCACTATAAACCCCATATTATTATTATTATATTTATTAGTACAGTATTGTACTTTACATGAAATTAAACTACAGTACAACAACCCAAAGCTTTACTAACTTTAGATTAACCCAATTCCGAGAAAAGTACAGCAGCGGTCTATTATTCTGGAAACGTTTGACTGGTTTTTCTCAGGTTGAAACGTTGCCCAACGTTGACGAGACGTTTTTTTACATATTTTGTTTGACTCGAAACTATTTCAGCTGTAGCTGTTCGTAATTGTATTTAATGGACACAGTAAGTGGAGAAATGGGCTGTCTCTTGGAAATGGAAATCTCTGAAATCCCAAATGTTCAGCAAGAAGTTCCGTCACCCAAGTATTCTCAACTGCTTAAATCAATCAAAACATTGCAGAATACTCCAAAGCAGATTCCAATCATCACTGTCAGCCAGGTAACCCAGTGCATAATAAAATAAATCAACTAGATATTTAAACAAATGGCAAAAGTAAGGGGTGTACGAACGATTATTCAGTAGCTCGTTTCACTCAGTTTCAGCAGTTCGTTTCAAATTTTGGGATTCCACAATGCCTCAGGAAGTGATTTTGACACTTCGATAAATAAATAAATATTTATATTTAGACGGACATTGGGAATGGAGAAATTGGTTGTTCCGCCTCGGAAACATCACAAGTTCCAAGTTCTCAGAATGTTATCTCACCGGTCAAGTACACTCAACTACTGAAATCTATTGAAACGTTGCAGAATGAACCTCAACACCTTCCGATTATCAGCATCATTCCATTGTTTAAGCTCCAGGACACAACTGAAGACGAATGTGCTCCTGGACAATCTTCTGACGATGAAACTGCTGCCATCAGTCGTTCTGAATACTCGTCGGGATACTCCTCTGCATCGGACATTGAAGTACTTGTGGAAAACCCATCCGTTGTTAACAAGCAGTTCGTTGGAGCACCTCTATTCAAAACTCAGATAGCCAGTTTTCCGCCTCCACCTGAACATCACTTTTCCCAGGGGGAATCTGGCTATAATTGGTTCAATACAAACTCCCAGCGTCCGCCTTCTAAGCGAATAAAATTCGGCTGGGATACCCGGAAAAACCTGCATTTGGATCGCTTCAGAAGCCAACCTGTTGCATTTCGTGAATGGTCGCTCACAGGAACTCCATACACAAGTTTTGAATCCAGACCAGTAACTGCAACTCACAGCAATGCGGATCAATTTTTGTTCCGGTTTCATGCATCTGCTGCACCTGCTCCTCAAATTCGCAAACCGAAGAAATTGGTTCGATATCGATCAAAGAAATTGATTCCTTATTTCGGTCCACCAGCCACCGCTACCAATGATGATGGCAACCCAGTTCTATCACATCAATTTCAATCTGGCCATCAGTGCCTACAGGCTTCTTTTCCAGGATTTATGTTAGAGGCTAAAACTGCTGCTCCTCCTCCTGAAATTCCAAAGCCGAAGAAATTGGTTCGATATTTTGAGCAGCAAACCAATATTGTTGACAAGGCGGTATTCCCAGTTCTATCCAATCCCTTTCCTCAAGCTTTTTCGGAAGGATTCTGGGAGCGTCAAACTACTGCTCCTGCTCGTCAAATTCGAAAGCCGAAGAAACTGATTCGGTACTTTGATCAAGCACTTACTGACGATACAAGCGTTTTGATTTCAAAACCTGATGAAAACTCACGGAAGCGTAAGAGAAGTGGAGCGACTACGAATACCTCGTTCGGAACTTGGAGAACTACACGAGAGAAATCAGAGCCAGAATCCCGATCCCCGCCACGAAGAAAGCCTAAGAATGAACCCATCCATTTGGACCGGCACCCAGAAATTCCGCTCGTCGATCAGAAACCAATACGTTTTGACTCTCCTCAACATCCTGAGAAGCTCTATTACTACACGACGGAAGAAGACCTGACTTGCATTTTTCAGCAAAGATACATTGGATTGAATGAAATGTCAACGGCAAGAAATGGTCTTGGAGTTTACTTTAGTGAACTTCCTCCTGACAACGAATCTTTCCTTATTGCTTATAACAACAATTATGAACACAGTACTTCAGTTGACTATTCTAGAACTGTATTCTGTTTCGAGTTCTTGGCTGCTGAAATTCCGGCACTTCGGTTCTGCATTGACAATCGGTGGAATTTCTCCGATGTTCAGGGATGGAGACCATGGGGAATTTGGAAATCTGCCGTTTCTAGATTGTATCTCGCGTACACCCAAGGCACGTACTACAGAAGGGAACTGAATGGGCCCGGCTTTCCGAAAAGAATTCAGACACTTACTTGGAATCTGCACTAAAAGTAAGGCATGCCGCAGTTAAACTATCTGGTAAACGCTGCTGAAATAAACATTTGATCACGTTGTATTTCCCAATTTAAGGTCCATAAATCTTGAACGCGTCCCAGTGTAATTTCAATGCAGTACGCTGTTGTGTGTCGTAGTAATTTTTAGTGTAATATCTTTAGAATTAGCCATTTTTATTTTATTTATTCAATTTCTTCAATTTTGTGTACGTATCAGGAAGTGATATCTGGTTTAGTTTCTAATGTATTTTAGGACACACAATTGTAGGTTAAGCTTTAGTTAATTGTGTTTCTGTACACTAAGTTTTAGGTATCGTATTTACGGTATTAAACTATTTTTTTAAATAGTTTAAATTGAGGTTTGCCATTTAGACGAATTAATTAATCTATCTGAAAAACTATATTCTTGTTTTCACTTCTACCGGTTGAGGCAGGGACATTCTCTGCGGTTGAGGTGTATTTTGTCTTAATCTCAAGTTAGTTACTGTTATCATTGTTATCAACCTTGAAGTATATTTAGTAGGGTTAAGTATTTAAGATATTTTGGACACTCGTTTTAATTCATTTTAATATTGGACATGTCTCGTTCAATCATTTTAACCATGTCACGTTCAATGTGAATTGTTTGTTTTACAATATTTGCCGAAGCCGATCGTACTCTGCGTCGATTCTGGTACTAATTCACTAATACTGATGACAGTAGAGGTACTACATTACTCAAGCAATTTTCCCAAATTGTTTCTTATACTTGTATACTCCTTTTCGAATCCAAATAAAGCAGTACATCAAAAATCCGGGCCTAACTTCCGGGGACACTCTGTATGAATTAAAATACTCTTGTAGCAGCAATCCATTGTTATTACTGCATTAAATGATGTTTTTTATCTGAAATCACGAAACAAAATCCAACAAGTGGAACCTCGAAACATGATCGTTGAGATTTGGAAGGAATTAATGAGCCGGAGAAGATCTAAGTAGGTCAAAATACTAAGTTTCAGAATAAGCTCCGTAAATAAGCAAATATATCTCGTATATATATACACATACATACTAAAACAAGGAAACTCAAAGCACAACGAAGAACATAAAAACATGACAATTAATTGGTATTCCTTTCACAATATGACAGGCATGATTTTCTCAAGGTTGATCCATTCCAAAGTTTAAATATCAATAATTCTGCCGTACATTATTTTGCATAAGATGATATCCGTGGCTTGACATTAGGGTTATTGCAACAATATAGTTTCTTATACAATAAACATATATGTGCCCTACAGGTTTTCCCAAGTTTAGGAGTGATTTCATATTTTATGTCCGTTTCATTTCCTGCTACGTTCTCCTATCGTCGTATTGTTCAATTTCCTCGTACAACAATTAAATTCCAACTAATTGCTCCTGCGTTAAAGCCGGAATAAAAAAACAAGCTCCGAATCCATCAAAAAATTAGGCCCGGAGGGGAACCAAGGAAACATACCAAAGAAATAATACTCAGAAAGAAGAAGAGGAGAGAATAGAATATAGCCACCAGACATGGAACAGGGAGAACCCTAACATTCTTTATGTTTACGATTACGAGCAGGGATGTCACTTGAAAAGATTTCAAATAGGCAGAGCCATTGTTACTATAAACTAGGTCACCTTATTTTAATAACAGCAATTTGAATGAAATGCTTTCAAAATCAAACTCAGTAATAATTCGGGACTTGGAAAAGAAATACACACTGCATTTTATGTACTTTCTTTATCGGGTTCCGCAATAACAAAACCGGGCTGAATATTACTATTTTATGTCATTTTCTGGTGATCACATTACGACGTTCGCAGAATTTATTGGTGTGCAATAAAAAGACTTTCTCCTATGATATTCGTGTATTTAAAGCACATTAAACTTGAAGGCTAGTGCATCAGTAGAGAAATCCTTGACGACTTAAGAAGTGCTATTTACTAACGGGTAATATTTTTGCTTGATAACAACTTTCCACATCCGATCCACATAAAATATTATACTCAAACCGGTTTGATTAGAACGAGCCCGTCCAACAAGTAAATCGTACAAATATACTTTTGACCAGGGCTGCAAATCCCGGCCAGTTATCAATACCGAAATTGATCCAATCCTGGGATGCCGGGAGTCAGGATCAGGATCCCCATCATTTGAGCAACGATATTATAAGGAAATTATACGAAAGATATGATTTAAATTAAGGGAGATGACATAAGGTGACATTGCTGGGAATTAAGTTTATCATTCAAAAATCATACGCCAAACATTTACTGATTTGATTTCAAAGTTTTCAGAAAGTGGTTATAATAGTCGGTTATTTTAAATTATGATGAGACTATGGCTAAAATGGTGTATGGCTTCATGATGAATCCCGGTATGGAGAAACCCTACAAACCAACTATGGAGAAAAGGCTAAAAATGTGTGCAGGGTTGCCAGACTGAGCAGGGTGTAAAGTGAAACAATAAAGAAAAATAACCGATTTTGTCAGCAGTTGAGGTGCATTTGCATGAATTTATTTGATTATTTGAAGAATGCATGAATAGATTATCTAATCATTAAATTATCCAACATTACCAAACAAATTATTAAAAAAGTATTATTGAACATATCTTGTGTAAACTAAGAGAATACTTCGAATGAAGTTTAAACTGTTAATAAATACAGTACACTAGGGTCTCTACATACATAGAATACTACATCATTTACTGGGAAAGACACATCTCAATCAGGTCAGGATGTTATTCTACGTGGAGTGTTTCTGAGACAGATAATATGTATCTTAAATAGAGATAGTTTTCCGATTGCTCGCATATGCTTCAAATTAGCAATTTTTCCATCTAACTTTTCATATTTTAAATATTTATTATGCATTGATTATACATAGAGTACAAGCTATCATGATATGAACAACTATAATATAACTAGCGAATTTGATTTTCTGTCTGTCCGTGTACACTCTAACTCGAGTAATTCTCCATGGATTGAGCTGAAACTTTCAACAT
>JAQFXY010001379.1:0-10850 GCA_034693865.1 Ceratophysella sigillata | reverse complement strand
CAAATTTATCACGCGCAACCCTGAGATACGGGGAAATAAGGAAGGTGGCCAAATAAACTGCGCCCGACCCTCTGTATTCAGCGTGTTTTTGAAATCGTGCCAGATTTTGTATTGATCTTGGGAGCTTCATTTGTCGGATTGTATTCCGTCTTGTGACCAAGCTTAGGTTTGTGTGTAAACTCTCACGGTCAGTCTTACTTTTGACGTGCGGAGCCAAGAACTGTGGACTGAAGATGAATGTAGGCGTGAGAGTTGTTCCAGAATTTGAAGCTTCACTGGAAGTGGACATGTTAGCTTGCAGGTTGGAGTAGGAGGAGTCCAGCTGCTCGGCTCAAATCAATCTTTCTCAATCAATCTCAATCTTTTCGAATCGAATCCTTGGCATTGTGAGAGACCCACTCGGAAAGGTCAATTCGAGTTGTTGGATTTTCGTGTAGGTTTCATGGCGGTTGTCGGTTTTGAGTGGCAATTTTCGCACGATGAACTAACCTAACGCACTACACCAACGCACCACAGAGTACTTGTACATATATACTACGCGCTATATTACATTGGTAAACATTAATACACAATCAAATAAGCACAAGCATCTACCTTTTCATTATATACATCCCTTTATTAAAGTTTTCACTCACTCCACGCGATAATATATTTCAACACACTAAATTGACTAATCATAGAATGAATATTTCGTTGCCGATATGGCGGAATAGTGTCGATGACACTTGCGGCGTTTCCGCACTGGATTTCACGAGGGGCTGGCTCATGTTGGCAGCTTGGGAACTGGGAACCGCTGGTGTAATCGCACGTGTCGGGTACCTTTTCATCATATGAGATACCGTGCACAATTCCTGGAGGCAAGTAATTCAGAGTTTTCCGTTCCTTCCTGGAAATGGTTGAAATTAATTTTAACGAATCATAATCAGTACTTGTCGAACCTTGAGACGAAACTGTCACCTTAAATTTATCAAAATCGTACCGGTCTAAAGAGGCATCCAAACTCAGCCATTATTAGTTCTATGCAATAGCCGATTGGGACGGGACAATGTTCATATTGTCCCGTATCCCGTCCTGTCCCGAGATACGTGGCGGTCATAAAAGTCATACATGTGGAGTTCCAATTGAGTGCTACGCTGGGCTGTTAAGGCGACTCGTTTTCTCACTTTATTTCTTATTGTTTAATTTGATTGTTTAACTGATACCAAATCATAATCATGTAATGTTAAATTCAAATTCCGAAGAACCAGAGGCCTAATTTTATTTGATTGAAATTCGAATAACCCAATCAAATCATAAACCGAATAAAATGTTCTGGAAGAGAGAGACAGACATACGGATATGAACATTAGTCTGTAATATTAACTGATATTCACTAAAGCGAGTTTTGTTTAGCGATTTTATTGGGAAAAAATATATAATCTTATCCCGCAGGACGTCCCGACGTGATGGGACGTGATGCGGGACGGAACGGGATCGAATTTTTCCATCCCGGACCGGGACGGGACAGCGGAATATCCCTCCCAAAAAATCCGGGCCGGGACGGTTTGAGATGAATCCCGTCCCAAATCTAGCACTTTTATCGTTCACGACTTTACGTGAATCACTTTCAAAGTCAGAGTCGTACCGTTAAATTTCAGGGCCGGGTGTCAACATAAGCAAGCGGGCCCTGAAATAGTCTTTTGAATTCATATTCTCTATTTCCTTCACATATTTTTACTACTATTAGGCTCGAACAAAAGAGCTTACTCATATTTGCCATAACTTAACAATACGAAAATCCGTATCTTTTAGAAACCAGTTCACTTCTCGATTACCACTAAACTATTAGAGTTAAGGCGAATTTTTCACGTTTCTGAGTCAGTGCTGCAGTAGTTTCCGACCCCACAAGATTGTCAAAAAATTAACCCCATGTCTTTGCAAATAGACTTTTGTCGCTTCAGACCGAGTCGACTCTCGTGAGCGCTCGGCCCTAATTGACATTTAGACTAGAAAGGTCTTATGGTATGATCCTGTCCCGACCGTCTGTCCGTCTGTCACACCTTTTTGACCTCCCACGCAAGGTGCAAATGTATACACGTTTAACCTGAAGTACAAATGCTTCCCTCATCGCGCATAGACTCTATGTAAATCTACATATATTAAGTTCGGCGAAAAATAGCGTCAAGTTCAAAAATGATGAAAACACTGAGCGAAGTTTGAAGTTTAAATATCAGATTCTATAAACAACATAATTGTATAGAAATCTGTTAAGTGTTGTATAAAGCTACTCGATTTCGAGAAATGATGAAAACACTGAAGCGAAGTTTGAAACGTAAGTTTTCATAGACAATCTCCCCGAGCTGCCGTAGCCAGGTATTTCAAAGTACATATTTATTAAGTGCTTGAAGTAATTGAGACTTTTCGACACTTAGCATTAGCAAAAATAGAAATAAACTCATCGAAGAAAATCGCGTTAGTTACTTCGTGTTCAATTGACAGGATTACAATGCAAGGTTTGTAAGCCTGCTTCAGGTATTCGTCTTCAATCAGAAAATTTGCAAATCAAAGTCCAATTCCCATTCGTAGTTACCACACAGATCTTCAACGCTTGCTTGCAATTCATTCGCATTTAAGGAACGAAGATCGTTTCCCTATAAAAATTTGAAGTCATTAATTACTACAAGAACGAAGCTTGGAGATTCTAGAATTCTTATTTGCAGTTACGTTATCAATCCACCTGATTAAATGAACTTTGCTCAAGTTTGGGCGTTTCAAGCTTATTACGCTTTATAACTGAAGATTATTATGGTAATATTTTCTACAATTTGCCACTAAGCACACCTTACAGGGCCCGGGCCGGGTCTACATCACCCTTTGGCACCCTCGTCGGTACGGCACTGTTCAAAGCCACGATCCTCTTTTATTTGACAGTTCTGGCTAAATATAGACATGATCAAACTTTCCTTCGCCCAGAGGCTTCCCAGTTTTGAAATCTTTGAGACTACAGTCTTCCGTATTTGCGATCAATTTTAATTTTTAATTATCAATTTGAAGGCAGACAATTTAACGAACTACTGTATCGAACTGAAACACACAACTTGCCATGGATTTACAGGTGAAAGTATAATACCTCGAAGTTCAAGGCTAATTATGAATGACTTCCTCTTTCTTCCCATTCTTGTTTACCTTCGCAGCGCAGGCGTCAATCCAGTCTGGGAAGGGAAGTCATCGCGTCACTGGTTTTGACTTTGAGCATGACAAAAGTGAACTTTAAAATAAAAAATCAACAGCTTTCACTTAAATCACGGGGAACTTAACTGTCAACTGTACAGGGTGCCACATAATGATTTACCCCCTTAGTATTTCGTATATGGCCAAAGAGCTCATAGACATGTTATACACCAAATTAAAGGTAGTTTAATTGTGGATCTCATGGAACAATAATATTTGGAAATTGCTCGCGAGCGGCCGCTGCACAGCGCAAGGAAGAAAAAATGTCAGCTCTCATACTCTTAATAATCAGTGTGCCCACCTCCTGCTCGTACGATGACTCTTAATCGTCATGGATACGACCTTAGAAGATTCTCAAACAACTCTGTGTCAGTTTTCATTTCATCCAGAACATTCATTAGACAATGTCGAAGATTTAACTTTCTAATTTTGTTTGCTGGAAAGTCTTCAATCATTCTATTCTCAAAGCGACTTTTAAGAATTGAACCCGAATGTTCACAAGCATTTAAGTCTGGGCCAAGCCACTGATCACTGATTATTGTTAAAATAGTCAATTTGGTTATCAATAAGTAACTTTGACTCTGATCAACAAAAATCATGTTTATCTTGGAGAGTTTTTAGCTGTTTTCGCAGCTAGCTAGAAGGATTTGCTAGATTTAGCGGGAGTTCTCGACATTTTTTCTTCCTTACGCAGTGCAGCGGCCACTACCACTACCAAATAGACGATTCCAAATATGAAACTGGCGCTGGTCTGCGCAAATGTTGCCTACCGGACAGACAGGATCATCCCATAAGACCCTTCTGGTCTAAAAGGTCACCCTATGGATGGGGTCATGAGTCGAACGGAGTGCATATTTAAAACTTAGAGCCCAAGAGCTTTCGAATGACACCTTACACGACCCATGACCTATATTGACTTTTTGACCTATCCTGGGGTGCCCTGGACGTCTTTTATGGGTCAAAAACTGTTCTAAGATGTTTTTACTATAATATAGATTAACTATGCCTTTCATCAAAATCGCACTGGGTACCTTTTCACCGGGTTAACTGAACCGTATTCTTAGAGTGTATTAATTTAATTAATAATCATCTCAGAATTTGGAATCGAACATGCCGTATTTTAGGTACCGCTTCTACAGGGCTATGCACAACAAGGGATACGCTAAGCGAAGTACTCCTGCGGTTATCAAACCTCCATTCAGTCTTTCTACATGCTATAGACTTCACATACATAATGTAGAATAGCGCTCATCATTATCATGCTTTTTCTGTCCTACTGTAGTCGGGTATCAGTATCAGTTCGTGAAACAGCACGCGCGCCAGCTAGAGCCAAAGAATCAAAAGCATGTCCATAATGCCCATTCGCACTGGGCTTAACTCGCGCCAACAACATAGAGCCAATTTTTCACGTCATAATCTAGACGCACGCATGAAAGAATTGTATATTTCCTTGTTAAAACATGAATGCCGAAATAACGTCAACATCAACAACACTCCACACACACACACGTTGTTGTTTGTTGGTGTTACACCGTGTCGTATAAAGTACTATGTAGCTATGTAGCATAGTAGCATATGTAGCACAGTAACGTTGTTGTTGACTCAATTCATATCATCCATACATACGTGTAGAAAATTCCAATGTGAAAGTAGAAGTCCGCTGAAGTTTGGTGCTGTGTAGATACTCAACTCAATAACAAATAATGTGAACAAGAGGAACCGATCTTACAATTGTTTCTTTTTGGGTTTCTACGAACCGTTGACCGTGTCTCAATCCCGAAACCAGTAGTTTCTGTTGCCACATTTGTACCAGCCAAAGATATTTACTTAAGCTTTGGTAAGTTAAACTAATTTTACTTAACTTTAAGATTTAGTAGTAGTAGCGCCGGATCTGTGCGGACGCGAATCCCTTGAACGCGAATCCCGTGAGTGATGAGAACGCCTCGTGATCGTGAGGGCAAATTGCGTGACAGAATTCACTGTACTGTTTGTGTACAATGGAAAGCTATTAACAAAAGTGGAATGCAAAATATAATATGTACAATGCAATGCATAACCCTGACGAATATGTTAAAAATCTACTCTGCTTCTAAAAGACCATATAAACAGGAAGTTGAACGCACAAGATCAAGATACTAAAATATTAGGTAGAATAGGTGATCAAATAGTATAAAGAAAAAGTTTTCATCTAAATAAAGTATGTACTATGGCATTAAGTCATTTAAAGTACCACTATTTTATTTTCAACGCTTACTTTTGAAAGCACAAAAGATTGAATTGGACCTAACGTGGAGCAGAGAAAAAACACGAAGTCCTGTAGAGGGAAATCCTGGCTCGTGCTCGTAATACTAGTTGAAGGCCGTGCAAGTGACCTAATTTCCGCCTTTGTAAACAGTACTGACCCGGTTAGTTTTCCGTTTCAGCACCATTAACAGGTGCCGTATACCGATTGCAGTATTGCTCTTACGCTTTGGAGCTACTATTTTTCCTGATTCGTCAAATCAGTGGAAAATCCCAGTTCATATGTTGTTCAGCTAATTTAGTTATACTCAGATTTGAGACGAATTCATGGAGTGGATTTTGCGGAATTAACGGATTGTTTGGTTTACTGAATGAGTTTACTGCTGCAAATGTCGAGCACGTGACTCAAAAACCCAAGGATATCCAGAGAGGATTTCCGTCTATTCTCATATACAGGGTGGTTCTCATCAACGGAATTCCATAAATTCAAGCCATGTTCGGCTAGGAATTTCATATTGCCCGCAGTTACATTCATTCAAGTTGGGTTAGGTTATAAAGAACGTCTGAAGGAGTTACATAAAATCATGCCATGTTTGGTTAGGTTATTAGTTGAACCTAATCTGGAAACAGAGAACTGGAAACAGATATGCAAAAATATCCAATGTGTGTTGGTCTGCTCAACTGTATAGTTGTAAATAGTTGTACAGACAGTGTCTGACGGTTTGGAAATCAGCGTGTGTTGAGAACGTGATAGCAATATTACTGGTCACACAGAACTTCTGTCTATGTTCACATGGATAGTTGGGAAAGTTGAAATTGAAAGGACACTTAAATAAACTTTAAAAAAAAAAATAGGTTAGTGAATATTTTGCAGATTTGGCAATGCCTAAAATACGATAGAAGTTCGTCTTCGTCTGCGAATGCGCAAAGCGAGCCTTTTATTAGTTGAGGGATACTAGTTGTGATCATTTAGTCCTAAAATAAGAACAGGGTAAGATTTTTCTGTCCTGAGAAATTTGGAACAGGATAGCCGATAGCCTTTATCTCGATCGGGATTGTCCATTGTCCCCATGGGGATAGGGGTTGCGTGTAATTTATTTGCGCATACGTACAGAACTCTTATTTATTTTTGTGATAAATAGATGCAGACAACTTTGTGAATTGAAAGAGTGGTCAATATTTTCCTCACCTTACACTCATATGGTTGAGCTGGAACAAGCTTGGGAAAAAGACCTTCTGTACATTCAAATGGAGCTCTGTCTTAAGTCCCTGAATCAAGAAATAGAAGATGGCCATAAGCTTAGCGAGGAAGAGGTAGGTAACTTTTAAAATTCGAGTTTAATTGGGGATTGTAGAAAAACATGACTAAATTGTTTCAAATGAAGAAAGTGTTGCACGTCTGGTGTCGGTAAAACGGCGTTGGTTATGGAACAATATGACATGAAACAATTTCTGATGTAATTTTCCGAAAGCACGTAGTACTTTTATAGAATATGAAATGCTTCTCTGTCTTATGACGTTTCTTTTATTTGCTTAATACAAACAGACATGGAACGTCCTCATTGACATGCTCCTAGCATTAAAACGTCTCCACAAGCATCACTTGGTTCACATGGACTTGAAACCGGACAATATATTTATCTCAACGGACTCACCACCAATTTACAAGTTGAGCGACTTTCGAACCGTAGTTGGTCTAGTTGAAAATGTAAGTATACATTGAACATAGCTACTATGATCTTTTTTATTCACTTCACAATAAAATTGATCAAATATTATTTTAGCCAAATGTAACTGAATACGCAGAAGAAGGAGACTCAAGGTATCTTGCTCCTGAGGTGCTGCACGGGAATTTGAGTACCAAAATGAACGTTTTCGGCCTTGGATTGACAATTTTGGAGATTGCTTGTAACGTTGACTTACCAAAGGGTGGTCAGTTATGGCACCAGCTCCGCTCTGGTGGAAGTTTGCCTGAACCTTGCAATAAACGTTAGTGTCAAAAGATTTTTATAAAAATACTTTTTTATTCGTATTATTATATTATCACTCTGTTTTTTCAGTTGTGCCATGAAATACGAATTATTTTTTTAATAAATGCTTTTAATTTCACAGTTCTACCCGAATCTTTAGTGGAAGTTCTTCAACTAATGTTGACACCAGATCCAACAAGCCGGCCCGAAGTTGCTGATCTCTTTAAACTTCCAAGAGTAAAACGAGAATTACGTCACCGGAACTGGTTTTTGGGTATTTCATATTTGAAGAGAAAGTTGCATTTGGTTAAACGAATGTGGAATACCATCATACTTTTCATTGCCAATATGCTAATGTTCAACGGAAGGACGAATGAACCGTCACCTCTGGCGGACTTACGAGTCACGCTTGAACCATATAAGCCGAATATTCTACCTAATAACACGTCTTTTTCTGATGGTTCGTATAATTAGGATTGAATCGAATTCAAAATACGTTCTGGTTTTTGCGCAGCACGGTTTTAAATTGATTTATGTCTTGTATTAGAGGAGAACTTTCGGGCTTCTGTTACATCAACTCCCGTTTTTGATTCCACTCCTATTTCGGTGTCCCAAACTAAATCAATCGCGTAAGTACGATGATTTGATGGTGGCCATCACTGTTGCATTTAAATGCATGTGTTTGATCTCCATTTAACCTGTTCTGTCCCGTTTACTGTAGGCGACATCGTACCAGACGTTTAAGTTCACAAGATGGAGAAGAGAAATTATTGGGCAGCCCAACTTCTCGAAACTTGCTGAAGGAGTTCAACACTGTTTCTGACTAGAGCGTCATCTTAAGGCCAAGGTAAAGGAAAACCTCCGTTTGATTAACATTGTGAAAACATGTCACACTGAGTATCGTTTTGTGGAGCAACCGTTAAAGTAACTGAGAAAATTTAAAGTGCTACGTGATGCCATTGACATGGTTGACAAAATCATTCACCAGTTTCTTGATTTTTACCCTTGATGAATTATGGTAGCACAATTAGTGGGGCACTTTATTTGTTTACGGGAAATCCCATGTCTGCCAAGTAATTAATTTCGTAAATCGTAGGTATCGTTTTACTTGGATATAGCTGTATGAAAAAGTATTACACATTATTAAATTAAAACACGAAAAACAGCTTGTTTCAGCTTAACTCGATTTATGACAATTGTTAAGGTTCGTTCACTGTCATTCATAGCCTTGCGGACATTGTGTGACCTTATCTTGGTTTAAGAACTGTTGTGTTTTTAAGGAACGGCGGCATAAAATACTTTTTTTGAAGATGTAACTTTTGCTCCGAAGTACAAATTACACAAATGATTTAATTGCCAAGCTAATGTATGTATTTTAATAGAACCACATTATTGTTTTTTTATACTTTCTCAATCAAAAGTTTGTTTTTTCTTATACATTTAATTGATTTGATATGTTGCTTACTTCCAGTAGTACTTGCATTTTAACCAAAAAGTGGCTTAATGTTTTCTTAGATTATTATTGACTGAATAGTGCACTTTTGCTTTAATATGCCTTACGAATGAATTTAGTAGAGTGCTGGAGTACGTTTAAGCGTATGTATTATTCTCTCTAAAAACGTACTACACGAATTACGAGAAAAAGTTTATAAATTGACAAATTAGTTTTAAAATTACATGGAAATATTCATCTCGCCTGTTCTAAGTTTCTTATTTAATTAATTATTAGTTTCTCCTGAAATTTTCTATGCACAAAACAAATATTACCTTAAAGATCCGATATTTTGCGAATAGTACTACATTGGATTCGATGTATAAAATTTTATTCGGGTAACTGACTGAGCATTCTGTGCTCTGTATTTGGTCACAAAGCTCGAGTTACTTAGATACACGACTTAAAATAGCTCAAGTAATACAGGTTTTATTAAAAAAAATACGAGCTGCTCTCTGGCTCCGGAGCGGAGCGCTCTGCGGAGAGAGCCGGAGAGCAACTCGTATCGCGCTCCAGAGCCGGAGCCTGCAGAGAACTACAAAATATTATGCAATTATTGTCGACTACTATTGTACTAGTGTACTATTTTGGTGATTTCAAAGTCCGAAATTGTAAAGTACCTAACAGTCTGATTGTACGTACTATTCATTATATTAGAAATTGCAATAAATGTGTAATACAATTTCAATTTACTAAATGGCTAATAACACTGGAGCTTATTGGGCGCTGCACAGGGCGCTCAAACCACTAAAACTGGCCCTGGATCACGTATCGAGTATCGTAACGCTGTTACAACGAGTTGCCAGCAGAAGTGCAGTTTTCCTGCTTTTAGCGACAAATAGAAATCCCATATCGTTAGTTTGAGACCCGATGGTTATATTGTGCGTAATTAAAAACGCTATTTATAAACTTGCTCAAAAATCATAAATTAAAACAGCCTGTTTTTATTTACTAGATTAGTTTGTTATGTATATGAAATAAGGCTTACGCATTCCCCCAGAGTTCTGAGGAAACTTTTGTAGAATAAGTATTTGCAGAGAAAGTTGTGTCTGGCAATCCCATGTCTGTATTACGTTGACAATTGAATAAATGAAAATATTATTATTGTTCGCTTACGCAGTTCACAAATTACGCTCAAAAGTGAATCGTATTACTTCTGAAACTTATGGAATTTGTAAGGGATGTAACTATCTGGAATAAATTATACGGAAAGGAATCATCAACAAGAAAGGATTGTCAGAATTTGTATTTCCAATTATTTAAGTTATAACGGAATTCTCGATCCATATATTTAATTATAAACTATGCATCGTAATTTCCGCATGTAAATAGAAAGAGTTTTAAGAATTATGGAAAAAAAATATTCTGGAGTAAAATTCAACGCAAAACTTAAAAACTGGCAAGAAAGTCGAAGCAAAATACAGAACTCAGTCCATGTTTTCATACTACATCTGTAGATCAAAAACGTATCCACTGCTAGAGCCGATAACGGATTTCTTGGGCTTTTCATTTGCCTAGGAAAATGGAGAATCGGGATCAGGATCGTGTGGTATCTTCAATAATATACATTTAGTGTTTGGAAAAACGCTTGTTTTATTGACGACAAGTGGTTAAACATCAATTTTTGCTTAGCGATAAACACCATTCACAAGCTCAGACTTAATAAACCAATTACTGAAGTATATCCGGTAATTCTTTACTAACGCTGCACAGCACGCTGCATGCTTTAAGTTACGTAAGTATTAACGAGCGCGAGAAATATTTTCTATCGTTTCTCGCAAAGAATAAGGCTCACTTAACACAGAGAAAAACTCGCCCGTGCTATTTTGCTGAAAATTTGCATGACGATAGTATAGTATAGTAGAAATTTATCGGCACCAATCTCAGGTCATGAAACCCGCCTAGGGCGGCACAGGGTGGGTCAAAAGGTCAACCTA
>JAQFXY010001378.1:0-10854 GCA_034693865.1 Ceratophysella sigillata | reverse complement strand
GTCCATAGGACACGGGCGCTGTGCTTGAGCTTGAAATTGGTCCGGCTGTGCTTGTTCTCTAGCCTCAGTTGAGCATGATTGGTAAAGCTGGGCTGGGAAAGGAAATGAATAGGCGAGCAGTTCTTAGAAGACACCGGCCATATTGAACATTCAGTCGAGTCTTCGTGTGGAGCTGAGGAATCATGGTAAGTCATTTTATTAGCTTGTCATTTATTGAGTTAAATTATGATTAAAGTTAAAAACCATGAGTGTGGAACTTTGGAGCGCGTATTGACCAAATATGCGCGTATGGCACAGGGTCATGAATATATTCCGTAAACGTAAATTCAATAGTCAGTTTGGAATATCCTTACAGCCACCACCGTCACCGTGTGTCTAATGCCTTTTACGGGTAATTACATGTCATTAGCCAATGCCAATAATGGCAAGACCGAATGCGGCAATACATGCAATAAATAATCGGGGTCGGCTCATCTTCTGTGACGCTGTTATTAACGAATTATGTCGTAATCTTAGTTTTAAAGCAGTTGTGGTGTGGTTGTGCTTAGATCGCAAATGTCAATGTACTCCTACTGTATATGCCGTATTCTACACAGTATACAGACATTGACATTGTATAGGCTTACATTTTACAGCGTTCAGTGGTTGTGTCTTCAGGTCTACGCTTACGTGTACCTTAGTACTTAAGGTAGCACGAGGAAGTTTTATGTTCTACGGTTGTGTTTAGGTTAGTTAACTTCAATGTGGACAGTGTCTCTGTTAACGTCAACTGTCACTTATTGAGTTATTGTAGAGATGTGACCTTAACTGAATCTGTCACGTTATCATGTAGCATAATGATAATAGCATTTTGGGTAGAATATGTGATAGGTTGTAGGTATTCCACCTATTGATTAATTTTAACAACGAATCAAGCCAAGTTCAATCAATCGCCATTAGTAGATTCTAGAATCCAGGCACGATGCAATGTAATGTTACTGAATAAATATATTTGATCTTTATTGCTAATCTCTAAAGAGTTGTAGTAATAATCTGGACCCCGAGAATTTAACTAAGTACGCATAAGCACTGTAAATAATTTTCCTTCATGAAACTTCATGAATTCACTCTCTAAGTATTGCTCTTGAAAATTTACAGGCACCAAAGAAAGACACGAAGGGAGGAGCGTCCAAGGCTCCTGCCAAGGCACCCAAGAAGAAGGAAGGAGGAGGTGGCAAGGCCAAAAAGAAGGTACGTTACAGCAGATATAGGCATTGCAAAACAAATTGATATTACGAACTAGGCTTCGAAGTATTTAAGTTCACAAGGATAATGTTTAGTTTAGATTTTTAATCGTAAATTACAGCGACATTTTTAAATTTCGAACAAATGTAACCTAAAACCATGAAAGTAGTAAAACTAACCACAGCAAAGAATTTAGACCTTGTTACATTAAGGCTTTTATGCCTAACTTGATATGCATCAAGAGTCGATCTTTGCGAAATAAAAATTAATTTTACATTCTACGATATTTGATCGTATCACAATTCTGATGGAAGTGTAGAATGTTTAATACAATCAATCCAATTTTAAAACCAGTATAGTGGCATTCGATTTCAATTGATATTGAGCTCGTATTTTACACAACTGTTCTTGTGTACGTTTGCAGAAGTGGTCCAAAGGAAAAGTTCGTGACAAGCTGAACAACTTGGTTCTTTTCGATAAGGCAACATACGATAAATTGCTAAAAGAAGTCCCTTCGTATAAACTCATCACTCCATCTGTCGTCAGTGAAAGATTGAAGGTCCGAGGAAGTCTCGCTAAGAGAGCTCTAGAAGAACTTTTACAGAAGGGTAAGTAAACTAATCTAGTGTTTCCAAATTCTGGTATAATATATATCTATGCGGTTTTGTCTAAACGCTGTTGAGTTCGAGTTAGATTGATGAACTGCAAATAAATTTGTTTTACATGCTATCAAATGCAAATAGTAATTCTATTAACAATTCAATTTGGGCTATAATTCCTTGCAGGTCTGATTAGGCGAATTGTGAAGCACTCCGCTCAACACATCTACACCCGGACGACAAAGGCTGATGAAGCCGCTGCTACGTAATCTTTTTTGATGGAATAAAAGTTGTTTTAAAACATTTGTTTAATTAACAACTGTATTTATTTACATACAAGCTAGAATGTTACAGGGAATTGCACACCACTTTAAACACGCGGATAGAAATGCAATTTAAAGTTCAAATTTCATTGGTATATGTAGTATGTTTAGGTTGTTGACGTTGAGGTCGGTATTTTATGTGCTCCACAGCGTTCGAGCAAAGAAATCCCACTTTTTCGAACAGATTGAACTGAACTCTATTATTTAGTTTGACGTGAGCATTTGGTATGAGTCCTTTCTGTGCTGCGGCTTTTGCCATTCCAGAAAGCGTCATTTCACCGATGCCCTTCCCTCGATACTCTTGTTTCACGTTCAGTGCGTAAAAATTTCCATTAGTTGAGTTGACAATCCAGCCGATGCACTCTTGGCCGATGTAGAGTCCGAAGGATCCAACTGTCTGAATGGAGTCACTCATGTTACCTGGCGTTCCTCCTGTTGAAAACTTCCAAGTCTTACTGATTCTCGCCGCTTCGGCTGGTGAAAGCTCGTGGGCTTCAACTTCGTCTGGAAGCCTAACAAAATACAGGGTGTTAGCGAATACAAAACCACTAACACTAGCTCTGCAATACAACTTAACTTGTGATTACTGCACTCACTCACCGTAATTCTAGCTCCAAAGCCTCTTCAATTGGCATGTAAAATGCGAAAGAAAGTTGATAGAACGTAACTACTCCTGGGTGCTGTTTGATCAAATCATAAACGTGGGGTATACAGCTGGTGTGAAAGGTCAGGGGTTTGTTCCAGTTCACTAAAGTGTCAAAGGCCTTCGTCATTTCATTAGTAATCGACTTAGTCTCAGCTTCAGACGTAATGATGGATATGTCTGAAAAGAACTAGATCCAAGAAGTTTTTTTATAAATAAAGCTGTTTCAAAGTATATTTAGTACATATATGGAAAGAACAAGTTGAATAATAATCTGAGGATATTATTCGTACAGTCCTATGCTGATTTGCCACAATGAAGGATTTGTCGATGTCCTCAACTTCTCCGTTGTAAGCGAAAAATTCCGTTTTAATATTTTCCGAGAAACGTTTGTCCAAATATAACTTCACCACGTTGTACAACTGTGCAAAGCAAATATCAAGAACAAGCTTATGGGCAATATCGTATGATTTCTGTTGGCAGCGACAATTTAAATTATTTGAATAATAACAGGTAATTCCATGCACCATTATCTGACGATAGTACAGATGCTCACCACCACAACCCTTCATCATCAGGTCATTCCTACGATAATTCGTGATTTCAGAAATACTTTATTCTGGGTACACAAAAATGTAATTGGAATCTACGTATAATAGTTTACACTTAACTAGCCAATTTTAGGGTGAGAGTGCAGTGTAGAAACGTACCATACAGGAATCAGGTAATCGATCTTCCATAAGCTTCGGTAGGCTAGCAATATGTTTTGCGGATAACCGCATGAAAGATCCCATCGCAGATAACACAGAGTTTCTGGCGAACCAACGCACAAATTATCATTTATTATAAGATTCACAAATATGAATATAAACAGTAATAAATAGTAAATATTACATCTCAGTTCGGAATTATTGCTACTCCGAATCCAAACAAAGATTTGTACAAGCTCGAAAAGTAGAACAATGTTTCTTATCAAGAAACTTAGGAAGGCAGAAGAGTCAATGACCAAAAATGCAAGATGGTTAAACTGGATCGATAAGCCAGTTGTTATTGTTGGTTTAAAAGTTCTTTAACACTGTGAACATGATTACAATACCATCGCAACACGGTATAGACTTAAAACTAATTACTTCGACTGTACAAGAACAAATCAAAAATCACTTGCTCCACGTAGTGTGAATTAGATGAGCCGCGATTTCAGCTATTACGTTACAGGCAGCATTGATATTTGATGAAATAATATTGGGTGCAACCGATGCATCCACAACTCGAAGATTTTTTACTCCAATAACTTTCAGCTCTGAATCGACGACTGAGTTGGCGTCTTCCGGTTTTCCCATTGCACAAGTTCCAGACGGATGATAGAGAGTGAGGGTCAAGTGACGAAGGTAACACTCCCAGTATCCGTCACTTCTAAATGTCAAATTACTGCACGGCGGCAGAGGAATCGGTGAGAGCTTCACTCCGATTGATTGGAACACTTTGGACTTCTCCACAATCTCCACGGCCATCTTCATACCTGTACGTACATTTTAGACAAGTATTATTAGGCAAATATATATCATGTCTCCGCTCGTCAGCTTCTATGTTTTAGCAGATAGCTAAATGTTATGGCACTACTAGGTTCAAGTAATCGTCGTTGGTTAACCTCACGAGCTGCAGCAATTCCTAATTGCAATTTGCAATGGGAGCCATGTACAAAATAGACGCTAATGTTTAACATGTCGTTCAAATAAGTTTCTACACTTTCACTCACTCCCGAACCCAAACACGTTCCATGTTCCACTTGATATTAGAATCATCGGAACGGAGCCTACCGATGGGAGTTTTAACACGCGAAGTTAAATGCAAGGTTAATGATTTTGGATGGGTAAATCACAAGCATTTATAAAATTAATCGCGTGCATCGTATCGTGTTTATCTTTACAGTAGTTGTATTAATATCACTAATGTTAGTAAGACTTTACCTTCCACGTTCACTTTCAAATCCCTCTCGTCTTCGAAATATTTAGGGTCTATTATTGGCGGGGTGTCCGGGTTGTTATTAGCTAACAATATTTCGCCCCTGCCAGAAGGACGAGTGGGGTACACGAAAATATGAAATGAGTCATGATTTCGATGAGGACCCCACAGTGCTTCCAGAGTTTCGTAATTGATATTCTCGTCCGTAGCAACTATACTAAAGTTCTGAGGAATACTGTTTCCAATAAAGGAGAGCTGCACATCAGGCCATAGTTTCCGATTTTCCTTTTTGGAATTCTCAATTTCGTATTTTGTCGCAATGCAGCCTGCAGCGTAAATGCCTGTCGAACTCAATGGCCCGGTTCCTTCAGTTAAATAGTCCATTAACGTGGATGGACTAACATCTCGGTCAACTTTGAAGGTCAACGGTTGTTCTATTGTGAACACTCCAACGTAGGTTCCCACGTGATCTTGAAGATTCTGTCCAACTCCTGGCAAATCATTGCGGACGGGAATCTAAAAAGAACACAATCATGTAATTCAATGAAAACTAGTATACTACTCCATTGGTTTTAGAGGTAAATACGTCAGTTCTGCATAATATTATGGTGCAACTTAATGCAAACTCGTCCGAATCGGTTCATCAACACACAATGACGGAATTTCTTCCAAACAGTAAGTATCGAAAAAAAGAAATAAAGTCATTTTTTACATATAAATAGTTATCCCCCCCGCTATATGATAAGCGTCTTGTTCTATTTAGGATTGAGAAATCCCACAAACTGGATGCATTACAACAGCTCTAGGTTAATGTTTTGTTTCGGTTAGCAAAAACGTGATAGGTCCGCTCGACCAATGTTTTATCAACAGTTTAATGAACAAATTAGATATTGTACTTATTTCATATTATAATTTAACAGATTGAATAAATAACGTGTTTACGAACCGATTGGGATGTAATGCAACAAGCATAATACTGTGTAGAAATGGCGTGTAAATTGACCTCTAAAAGTAATGCCGACTCGAGGATATAACCAAAAACCAAGGATGCCTTAAACTTTCGAACGAACTCCAATAATTCCTAATTCTTCATACAGTTACATAAAAGTACACGAGTACCTACCCCCTTGGATTTGAGATGTTTCTCTGGCCCAATTCCTGAAAGCATTAGAATTTTGGGTGAGTTGATGGACCCCGCTGACAAAATAATTTCCTTAGATGCTCTGGCAATTTTTCTTTTTCCATGACGGGTATATTCGACTCCATAGGCTTGTTTGGCTTTGTTGAGCAATACCTAGTTTTAGTAATTACAAGAAATTAAATACTATTCAATATAAAATAACATGTATTTTCTTAAATATATATCTTACACATTACACCCGCTGAAGCACTACATTCAAGGCGCCATAATAAGTAATTTGGAGCAGTACAAATATTTGTGTACCAGTGAATTGAATAGTTCTTGTAATGAAATACCTTTGTAACTGTAGAATACTTGTGAACCGTCAAGTCATGATTTTCAGAATCCTTTGCGGGTTGAAGAAACGCCGAGTACCCATCCCACCGACGCCCTTTCTTTTGTGTAAACTTAAATACGTCAAATCCTGCAATAATGTTGAAAATATATACGTATTAATGCACTTATGAAAAAGTAGTTTTTGAAATAAATACCAACACACCTACCTTGTGTGTACATTCCATTTAGATCCGATTTCTTATATCCAGCCTCTTGACCAGCATGAACAAAGTACTCGGCAAGTCCTCCAAGACTCTGTGAAAGTTCTTCAATATTAAGCTCTCCCGTGTGCCCTTTACTTGGACCTAGAATGCGTAAAAGTTCAGATCAAGGCAACGCGTAATGTAGTTTGTTTGTACTACATGGAAATTGGGTTGATACATGCTCAATTCTCAATACGTACTAGGGTCATCCACAAAGTTTTCGAATTTTCGAAAGAATTTAGTGACATTTTTGTAATTCCAAATTGGATTTCCTGTGATTCGGGCCCAGTTATCATAGTCCATGGGATGTCCACGCAAGTAAATCAGGGCGTTGATATTACTAGATCCACCTTCCATTTTCCCTCTGGGCCAAATGCTTTGCTGCCACAGGATAAAAATATTATTTGGATTAGTACAATCACATGAAATCCAGGTGAAAGAGGTCTAAAGTTACAATGAATACTGCATGTTCACTGATATCAATATCTATCTTTCAAGACGCCAACCAACTGAAGAAGAGACAGTCGGGAAAAGCAGAAAAGTTCATAACAATAGGCGGAGTGGACGCTAGAGCAGCGTTATGATTAGCTCAATGCATCCTTCTTACCCGATTGCGTAGGCTTAAGCAGGCCTTCTTCTGAGGGACCGTCTTATACATCCAATCCACTTCCGGTTTGTTGAGCAGAAGCATCCCAAGTCCGGGTATGCTCATTAAAGGATTTGGTTGTCCTCCAGCTTCTAACACTAGAACTTTGTGGTTTTTGGACAGTCGGTTGGCTAATAGTGACCCAGAGGAGCCCGCCCCGACTAATGCAGTTAAAATAGTGATATACTTGTTAATAGATACTATATCTAGCATTTAGAATATTGAGATATCCATTGAAATACAGTGCAAGTGCATGCAAAGTAAACCAGTTTCTTTTCTGTGATATAGTGTAAACTCCGAAGCTATTTAAGCTTTACCAATACACTTAAAGCTTGAATATTCATATTATGCTTACCTATAATAAAATCGAATATTTCTTCTTTCCCACTTGGACTATCCAGTCCTAATATGTTCGATTGTATAAAATCCCTATTTCTGTCTATAACGGAGAATTCTCGTACAAGACTTGGAACTGAATCTAGCAACCCGTAAAGAATGGCTGGTCCAAGAGCACCAAAAATTAGACCCCAAAATGCCATGTTTTCCACTGGTCACTAAATATTAATTATTAATACTAGCTAACTGCTGCTTATGCGACCTATGACTTTGCACGAGGTACAGTCTAAATGCACGTGAATGCATCAAATGCTTTCAAAATTCATACTGTCACTCATTTCACGAAGTTCGAAGGGAAGGTAGAAAATGCTATTTATAGGATTTGTATATGTACACAGTATGTCCCTATAGTTATTCACCGTTCCTAAGTGTCTCAACCGTGACTGGATTTTATTGAAACCGAAATAAGTTGTCGCCATACAACTTTGAAATCCTTTTTGAGTATTTTTACTATTTTAACATTAAGAAAATTGGATTCATGGTTCAATTAGAGGCTGGGTGGAAATTAGAATTTTATTATTCAATATGAAATGAATAATTTTTGTAGCATTACGAAATATTTATTTTATTTAATTTTTCGACAGCAGTCTAGTCTAGATGTATAACTTACCGAACACATTACATTTTTGTATGAACTCAACATTATTAGTATCAACATATTATACCCAATTTCCGAAAGACAACAATATAAGCCTACGCAACGCCCCATCGTTTCTTAATTAAGTAGGAACCCACTTCTCCGACCATATTGCAAGGAGCGTTGAGATTCGAAGTTGGAATATACGGAAAACTGGAGGCGTCAATGACCCTTAAGTCCTTTATTCCAACAACATTAAAGTTTGAGTCACTGACTCTATTATAGTCGCCCTCTCTTCCCATCGGAACCGTGCAGCAGGGGTGGTACCTGAAATACATATTTAAACAGTTTTAGCTCGTAGCCCCTTGTTTATAGGCTGAAGATAAAAACTAGTAGCTGCCCAGCGGTTAGCGTATTTGTGCCAATATGCGTATATAGCCAAGTTTTCTTTCCATCTTCACGAAGGAAGATTTGATATATTATTTGCTGGAAGTTGTACTTACAGAGTCAAGGTCAAGTGCCTGATATAGCATTCCCAGTAAGCGTCACTTGCAAACGGTAATGCAGCACACGGCTCGAGCGGAATGGGAACAAGTCTTCCGCCAATGGCTCGAAACGTTCTAGTTGATGTGACGAGTTTAACAGCCAACTTAATACCTGTGGTTATATTGTTGGTACAGATTTAATGGTGCGAAATAGAGGAATTTTGGCGTCTATCGACCAAATGATTAGCTTTTAGCATTTCTAAACCTATTTAGACGATCGGATAAAAGCTCATAGCAAGTCTATTAAATTAAAAACAATCCTTAAAAACGTACCGTCAACAGTAACAGCAACGTCTCTTCTATTTTGCAAGTATTTGGGATTAATGAGTGGCGGTATGAATGGATTGGACGATTCCAACTTGACATCTCCTCGTTGTTCTGGTCGACTGTTGAGCACGAACATTTGGAATGTATTTTGCTCAATTGTCTTTCCCCATAAATTGCGTACTGTTTCGGGTTTTATATTTAAAATATCGAGAACAGCCTCATAGAATTTTGGAAGAGAAAATCCAAGCAGCGTTATTTGAACATCAGGCCACTTCAGGGATTTTGAAGAGTTTGCTCGAAATGACTCAACGCTGGACGCAATCGAGGCAACACCATATGTCCCAGAATTACTAAGAGGTCCACTTCCGCTGAATAAGTAGCTCCATATTAAGCCAAAGTTTCCATCCCGGTCAAAAGACAAGGGCAAAGGTTGATCTACTTGAAACATTCCCAGCGTTGTGCCAACGTGGTCCTGGAGGTTTCTCCCAACCGGCAGATCTGCAATCACTTTTATCTGGAATTTCACAAATTAATATGAATTATTAGTAAAAGCGGAAGTATAATAAGTAGTACAACACTGTAATTTCTGCTTACTCCCAATGATTCCAAGTGACGTCGTGGTCCGATCCCAGACAGCATCAACAATTGAGGGGAATTAATAGCACCTGCACTCACAATAACTTCTCGTCGAGAGAAAGCAGTGCGGACTTTCCCGTGTCTCTTGTATTGCACACCAAACGCTCGTTTGTTTCCATCAATCAGGATCTAATTGAATTCATGTAGATATCCACTTTTTAATAATTCGAGGTAATGCATTTGTTGTATTATAGACATTTCGACTCTCGACATCCTATGTTCATCAACATTACCTTCAAAGCATGTGCGTATTTGTAAACGGAAAGCCGATGCAGTGGAGAATCTTTCGCAGGCTTAAGAAATGCAAAATAGTCCTCGAACCGTACGCCATTCTTCACAGTTACCGTTAATGGGGCGAATCCTAGTAACAAGATTATAATAGAAAACACAATGAGGTTATACTAATCTAATGAGACACTTTAAGTTAAAAATGATCTACTATTTGCAATGTGAAAGCCTTATGCAACGATTTACCTTCGGTGTGGTAACCGTTTAAATCAACCCTTCTGTAGCCCAAGTCTTCTCCTGCACTTATGAACTGGTCAACCAAAGGCTTGTATTTGACCTCTTGGACGTATTGCTCATGTCCATGTCCATGATTTGGGTCTAAAAGAAATGGAGATGTGTATATTCCTAATTCCAGAACTCTTCAAATCTCCAATTATATGAATGAGAGTAAGTAACTAATTTTACGAATTACTGAAATCCTCAAAGTTTTCGATATTTCTAAAAAACCTTGACACATTTTTGTAACTCCATAGCGGATCATTCAGCGTCGCTGCCCAGTTGTCGTAGTCCTTCGGATTTCCTCTCAAGTAAATCATGGCGTTTAAATTGCTGGAACCACCCTCAGCTTTCCCTCGCGGCCATTTACTCCGCTGTATAAATTATAAAATTGTTGAATAAATGTGCATTGGAGTGTTTGTCCTCATTCCTCTCAAATAAATAGCATGAAGCGTAAATCCCAGTTATGGGTAGAATCGGTGTGTCATTGTAAAACTGTATTTCAAATCAACAATTCGTTGTAAAAAATAAAATAATAAAAATGCACGTTAAAATACACTTTTGATCTAGTAAACCAACTGACTCATTTCCATAAATCGATGATTAACCAATGCTTATAAAATATAATTCGTAGTTAATGATAACCTGCTCCTTTAATCCCAAGCATGCATTTGTTTGCGGAACGGTTTTATACATCCAGTCCATTTGCGGTCGTCCTTCAAGTAGAATTGCTCCGGCGGGTACAAGAAGGAACGGGTGTGGTTTTCCACCCGCTTCTAAAACCAATACTTTGAAGTGTCGAGAGAGACGATT
>JAQFXY010001377.1:0-10859 GCA_034693865.1 Ceratophysella sigillata | reverse complement strand
AATGGAATTTCAATACCGATGAGTAATTAAATATTTTTAAAATTAACTCGAATATATTTTAGGTAATATAGATGAATTACATTTTAAATATATACCTGCATCAGTTACCATTGCATATGAAATATGGCATGTAAATCAGAAAATGTGGAGTTTTTGTGTGCCCCGATTTCCCCGATAACCCCACTTTTCCCCAGAAACCCCAGTGGGGTGGGGTTTTCTCGGTGGGGTGGGGAAAAGACAAACACTGGAGAAAGTTAATGAGCTGAAAATTGGCTAAAATCAGTATTTATTTGTTTAGATCGAATTGACAATAAGAGCTTTTAGGAAAAGACAGCATTTTGTTTTATCTGTTTTAATTTAAAGTTTAAAACTAAGAATTACTGATTCCTTCGAGTCGCTCAATAACAGCAGCAGGACAAACGTACACGTACGTTCTGGCCAAGAAGTAGATTATGATAAGCTGGACACTTGTGGGAATGAGCAGCTCGTAGCCCATGAGCGCAACCAGAAACAGCTTAGAGGGCGAGGGTGATAAAAAAGCCCTCAGCCCTCGCACTCACCCTCTTTCAAGATATGAAGCCCTCGCCTTCGCCCTCCCCTCGAGGGGTGGGATTTCGGGTAAAATTAGCCGCCCTCGCCCTCTAAAACCCTCCAAAATCCCTCTCATTTATCACAAAGGTAAATGATGGTGATGGTAACACTGCTAAAGGCTAAGACTAACAAGAACTACAAATACAAACTACAACTACATAATTACATTACATAGAGCCACTGAAACCAAAAACAAAGAAAAATTACAATCCTAAAACAAAAATCAAAGTAGAACTAGAGGAACTATAGGAATTCAAATCAAGTTTTTTTTTTAGTTTTTACTGCTGTACACTGTACACAGACCAGAAATGGCTATCTCTCGTCTGTGTACACTGTGTAGTGTACCGACCTTCCAGGTTCGCAGACTTTTAGTCTTGTACGAAGTACTTGTAGTCGACTGTATGGTAGAGTAAGCGTACTGTTGATGTGTCTTCGCGCTGCGCGCTGTGATTGAAAAAAAAGTAAATGCACGTGGCATTTGCATGTTATTTCATGTGTGCGGAAGAGCGTGACGGGCAGTGTGTAGGGCCCTGGCACAGCACTCGCCCTCGAAAAATCAGAAATATCAGCCCTCGTCACGCCCTCGCCCTCATTTTACGAGGGCTGAGGTCAAAATCTTAGCCCTCCCTCTAGCCCTCGCCCTCCAATTTTTAAATGTGTTGCCCTCGCACTCACCACCGCTCAAAAAACCCTCTCCTCGAGGGGAGGGCGCCCATCTATGGTTCCCACCTAAAAAAGAAATTCACTGTTAAGTACCAATAGGCGTAAACTATACATAGCAATATAATATAGCTACTATAAATATCACTTGACTGTAATATGTGGCAGATACACCGACACACTGATACACCGATACACATATAGACAGATACAGTTATACACACACACGCATTTACACAGATACACGGATACACAGATATACAGATGTACATACACACAGTTACAGTTGCACAGATACATATAGATACACTCATCAAGTAAAAAAAATGTGTCTTAAAAAGACACGAGGTTCTTGAGGAGACAAATCGATATCAAAAGTAAAGAAACAAAAACAAGGTTATTCCAATTTTTCAATTTCCAACCATTATGTACTTGGAGTATAATTTTAAAATTTCACTGATTTTTTCATGCAATTGATTTTGATTCGTATTCAATCTCCTCAGGCCCTCTTGTTTGACTAGTGTTCAAGTTCATAACCCAATAATTCACTTTATACTAAACTCTGCGCTAGTTTGTAGGCAACGTTACCCGCATTTAGCATTTAAGTAAAAGGTCTTGTAAAGTCATGTGCTCTACACACATCACACAATAATTATCATTGTGTATGTCAAGTGTGTTGTGCGTTCTTGCTTGCTAACGGCATGGTTTGGAACATGCAGCTTCACTGCATGTCCCATGCATTCTCGCCTACGCAGCAGGAAATCTCAACACACACACTTCTATTCTGTAAGTCACTCTCTCAACAACCACTCAAATAAATCAGGCACATTTTGGAAAGTTAGTTCCTTTTGTATCAAGTCTCGGTTTATTGTGAGATCTTGGGTTAGGTCCACTGACCTATTCCCAATTGAAAGCTAGGTTCCAGCCAATGGAGAGTCCGGCTCTTAACAACTAGTAAATATTATAAACTGACGTTAGATTTTACTAAATACGTGGAATGTCTTAATAATTGAAAACTATTTCACGTCAATAAAATATCAATATGAATAATTGGAATGGAAATTGTTAGGTGTGAATTCGTTTCTCGCTTGATGGTACGTGTAGGCTTTTGGGTTGAAAGCAATGAGCACGATTTTGGTTGGACCTACTGCCTACTGCATATGCTGCATTCTCTTGCGTAGCCTGTAACCCAGGTTAAGTACTAAATAGTTGAAAATACCATAATTAATTAGTAGCAGTGACGGACCATAAAGTAATAATAATATCTTGGTTGGATTGAATTTCAGGAGGTATATCGTGAGTATGTTGTATTATAAATTTAATATGCATAATTCGTATCAATATTTCTCGTGAAACTACTTTAATTTACAGCTTTTCAAGTAGAATGTGGAAAATATTATTACAAGTACATACATATTACTTTTATGGAAACATCATTCATGTTAGCGTTGACTAAGCTTCAAACACCAGAGCATTATTGTTATACGATTCCTTAAAAGTGAAAAAGAGGGCCTGAGGAGACTGAATACGAATCAAAATCAATTGCATGTAAAAATCAGTGAAATTTTAAAATAATACTCATACTTATAATTATAAGTACATAATGGTTGGAAATTAAAAAATTGGAATAACCTTGTTTCTTTACTTTTGATAGCGATTTGTCTCCTCAAGAACCTCGTGTCTTTTTAAGACACATTTTTTTATTTTGATCTTTTAAGCTTATAAAGTTTGGCAGCACCCTAATCATGAAGTTTGGGTTATTATGGATTTTGCCAACTTGAACTTTGCTAATGTGTTAGGGAGTGCTAGTCCAAGGTAAACCAATTTTAAGTTTGTAATATGCCTAATTGCAAATGAACTTTGGAATCAATTTGACCCTGAAACTTGGGTTATTCTAGATTTTGCCAACTTGAGCTTTGCCAACCCCTTGGAAGGGAGGGTGGCTAATGCCAGGCAAACTAATTTAAAGTTTGTAATGTCATTTCATATGAACTTTGGAATCAAGCTGATCATATAATTTGGGTTATTCTGGATTTTGCCAACTTGAAATTTGCCAACCTCTTGGAGGCGAGACTGGCTGATGCAAAATAAACTAATTTTAAGTTTGTAATATCACTGCGTATGAACTTTGGAATCAAGCTGATCATAGAATTTGTGTTATTCTGGAATTTGCCAACTTGAACTTTGCCAACCTGTTGGAGGTGATGACGGAAAATGCAACATAATCTAATTATAAGTTTGAAGTGCGATTGTATATGAACTTTGGAATCAAGCTGATCATAGAATTTGGGTTATTCTGGAATTTGCCAACTTGAAATTTGCCAGCCTCGTAGATGCAGCGGTTGCTAATGAGGTGTAAGCTAATTTTAAGATTGTAGTATAATTGTGTATATAATCTGGCATCAAGCTGACCATGGAAGTTAGGGTATTATTGATTTTTCCAACTTGCATTGTTGCCAATGGCGCGTTGTTGCCTCTCCTTCCTTTTGCCACTCGCACCTTTTTGCCATTGGTGCGTAGCTATTATGGGAATGGGAGCATTTCACCACGAAGTTTACAATAATCAACAAAGAAGCTGCTTCGTGAATGCGCATGAGGCACATCGAGATAAAACGCCAAATACATGCGCACGAGGTAAGTTTAGTGTGTGTTGTACCTGAAAACGGTTATTTTGTTAAGCAATTTTTTAAATGGGCATAAGTATAGACCCCGTAGTGCTGAATTAATCCATTATACCTCTAATCGTAATAGAATTGAATTCCCTACTAGAAAATCAAGTTTTTGGAGTCGTGAATCTATACAGAGACCTACAATCGCGATTTGAAAGTTTATTTTGGGAATAACGCACTAGTGTGACGGTGCATGTAAATCTAAAGCTGATGGGCACAAGGTTCAGCACCATCTCCGACTATTTTACTCGTGTCATTTTAGACCAGAAGGGTCTTATGGGATGATCCTGTCTGTCCGTCTGTCCGTCCGTCCCCCCCTCACGGCTTCGCTTTTTTCAAACGTGTATTGTATATGAACTGAAGTACGAAGAAAGGTCCAACGCGCGAAATAGTGGAGAACGGAAGCTATAGTAAGTGGAGTTAAAAGGAGCCAACAAGCGCAGGAATAAAACGGTATTAACTGACCCATTCAATTCAAAATCCTAAAAGGTTCGAAGCATATATTTTTTTAAACTGAAGTACAATGAAAGGTCAAACGCGCGAAATAGTGGAGAACGGAAGCTATAGTACGTGGAGTTAAAAGAAGCCAACAAGCGCATAAATATAACGGTATTAACTGACCCATTCAATTCAAAATCGTAAAAGGTTCGAAGCATATATTTTTTTAAACTGAAGTACAATGAAAGGTCAAACGCGCATACCTTCGGTAGAAGGTTAACTTTTCATTCCCAAGGGGACAAAAACAAACCTGTCTCCTCAAGAAAAACACAGTACCTATTAGTAAACCTTAAAACCTGGGGAGTGAGCAAAGCTGAGCTCAGAGCATGGAATAAGGCCGTACCGTAATGGGTGAGTAAACAATAGACAGTGCCATCTGGGATTCCATCACCAAGCTATTCAAGGCCACACAGCTCCAGCTACGTCTACACACGCTATTTAGCAATAAAAACCCTATTGAGCTCCAAGCTGGAAATCCTGTAAATGAAGAATTACGTTATTCGTGCATGTTCCCGTTCGCACAGTCACTTCGAAATATTAAGCCTGAGGGCTAAGTGGACCTGCTATACTATATAGCATTCGGCTGCTATTCGTTCATTCACCAAGATAACAGGTCCCATGCCCAGTCACTTTCTGTCTGCTACATAAACCTAAGCCCGGCTTCCACCCTATCTAATTCCGTGGCTGAGCTAGACTGATAAGAAGAACATGCGACATGCGAACCCCATATTGTAGTTAAGCGTGCATGATGTAATGGTGCGTGTGTGTACTGTCTTTTTTTTGCTTCAGTCGTGGGTTCAAGGCCCAGTCTCCTCGTTTACTTTTTTTTCGATTGTTGGGTTAGGTTAGGAGATACTGACTACATAGATTCGGTTGTGGGTTAGGTTTGATTAGGTCATGGAAAGGGTGACACAGTGCTTACTAGAATTACCGCTTTCGGTAATTCTATTTTACTACGCAGTATGATTACCTAAATTAGTAAATGCAGGTAAAAACCAAGTTTCAGGAATTTTTTTTTCGTTTAGTCGTGAAAACAACGACCTAAGAATTGGGGGCTTCAACCCCCCAAGTCAACTCCCTACACCACTGGGCTACTACGTCCAAGCCCTGTTGGCAAATATCCCGAACAGTACTGGTCTGGGATTCCGTACATCATTTTCCTGGGCAGGCAGAAAACGTATATAATGGCCAAAAAAAAAGAGATTTTGCATGACATAATAAACAATCTTTAAACCAGCGGGAAATGTGTAGGATGCATAGGAGAACATGTCCGTGTTCGTAAACCGGCCTTTTTGACCCCGCCGTGGCCAAACAGGCGGGTTTCCCGCCGCAAATGGTCACCACTGAGTAAGTTGTCAGTCGCTCGTAAATTAAAAGTCCAATGCAACGTTATCAAAAATACATGAAAAATCGCCATTTTGAAAAACAGCGCCCGCAATTTTGCCAAGTTGGCCTTCAGGGTTAACTAAGGCATGTATAGCTTGAAAATTAAAATGTCAAGTCAATTATATTAAATTCAGGCGAAAAAAGTCCCATTTTTAAAACAAACATGGCGCCGTAATGTTGCCAAGTTGGCCTTAAGGGCTAACCAAGGCGTGAATCATTGGAAAAATAAAATCTAAAGTCAATTATATTAAATTTAGGCGAAAAAATCCCCATTTTTAAAACAAGCATGGGGCCCGCAATGTTGTTAAGTTGGCCTTCAGGGCTAACCAAGGCGTGTATCATTGGGAACTTAAAATCTAAAGTCAATTATATTAAATTTAGGCGAAAAAATCCCCAATAATAAAACAAGCATGGCGCCCGCAATGTTGCCAAGCTGGCCCTTAGGGCTAACCAAAGCGTGTATCGCTTGGAAATTCCGCATGGCAGCAATCAGAGATATATGAGTTGTGTGGCTAAATGCCCCCGCAACATCAAGCAAAACGCCAATTGCAAAGTCACTGCTACAGCCTATTCGGCCATCGCTACAAAACGATGTAAAGCTACATCAGTCGAAACTCCTTTTAGATAGGCACATTGAGCCTTTTTGATCCCCCCAACCAAAGTTGGAATCCGAATGTGCCATTCAATTAGCCTATCCAAGAGCTTGACCAAGAAGGAAGTCAGGGAGATTGTCCTCCGAGAGGAGGCCAAGCTATAACCATCCTTCCCTGGGTTTAGAATGAACACTGTACGCGTGCGCCTCCGCCATTTCGGGACATATCCAATACTGAGATACGCCCTCACTATTTGAACCAAATGAGGTGTCAATTCACTCAACAAACAAATGAGCATGGCCAAAAATATTTCATCCGGCCCAGCTGCTTTATACAATCCAAAGGTCAACCTGTTCAACTGTTCTAGCATTGACAATTTCATCCAGCTCTGCTGAATCCCATTTGTCATAATCATTCATTTCCACAGAATCCCTGTTCGCATCACTGGGAAAGTGAATAGATACCTTAGTAGATAGTCCAAAGTTTCCTCCGGTCCATCATTTTTCTTTAAAGAACTAAGAACAGTTACGGTGTCATTTATAAGAAGCTTACAGAAGCAAGACGCCTGAGGCATTTGTGAGGAATATGAATTATAATAATAGGAATAACAATAATAGGAATTAGAGGAAAATAAGAGATTATGAATCTTGCGCCGTTCCTGTCAGACATCCTAAAGGAATACCCAAGCGGGGGAAGTATGTAGGCATTAGCCAGTAGTAGTCAGGTGTTAGCTGAGTAGGTACTTACGAAACAGTTAGGTTAAGTTAGGTTAGTTCATGCTTTAGAATGCAAAAATAGTTAGAGTTACAAATAGAGTAGAGTTTAGCATCAAAGAACCGAGTCTAGGCTTAGTGAGTTGCCCGCAATTCTCCAATTGCACAGGCCACAGTCTGCAGTTTCGGCCGAGTAGTAGATAAGGCTAAGGCCTTATCTAATTTGTAATTAAAACAGAAGGGCCAACTTTTTACCCTTTTTGAGGGACCTTAGTAGGCTCAAGCTTTTAATTCACCCGGTTTGAGGGTAAAACCCATAGGTAAACGAATTGCAAATGAAACAACATGACCGGACTTTGACCATTTGGCAACCTTGGGGGCCTTCAATAGGAAGAGCAATTAAACGTTTGCGTGTACCCATCGTGAGTCGTTTACCCGAATGTACATAGAAAAAACAAAACTATTTCCTAATCTTAATTAACACTAATCAGATCATGTGCTTTGTTAGAGTGTTGTTATGAGTTACCCCAGACCCATGCGGGCCGTGCGTAATAAATAACGCTTGTTGACAAAAAAATCTCAAAAAAAAAGCTGAAGAGAAGAGTGAAACTCAACCCAACGGCACTGTTTAGCATTGAAATTCCCGATTGAGTTTTAAATCTGACCCTAGGTCAAGGTTCCGAAGTTCAAGCGTCCACCAACACCACCGAACGGAATGACCGTTGAGCTAGAGCAGCTCATAAGCTATCGTTCGTCCAGATTGACCGAGTATCTTCGGAGGAGATAGCGAGCATACAGTCATCCAGACATACAAAGCAACGATTTTATGTAAATCGATAGTCAATCATCTCTACGATTTACACATATTGACTATTTCCTATTATCCCCTATATTCCTTTTATTTAGCTTGGGTTTTGACAGATAATGACAGATGCTTTTCGTAAGGACCTTTTTACTACTGCGTTACATGTATCTGGGTCACTATTTGGAACATTTTTTAAATTTCTAGGATATTTAAGCCAAAAACTCTACGAGTTCATAGTCCAGTCTTTAACGCAGCTATTAGGACGAAAGATAGTGGACCATTTCAACTAGTTCTACTCAGTCAATCAATCGATTATTCTAATAAAACCTACTGCAAGAATTATGAATATTTGGGTCGGCACAAGCACCTCAAATCTTCCCACATCATTCGAAAACCAGTTCCAGATCCTTGCTGAACAAAAAAACAGTAATTTATATTTTAGATGACTCTGGGTCCTACCAGTCTATAATCTAGTTGATGCTGGTCTAATTCAATCATGCTACTGAAATCTAGAGCTCGTCGTCTTCTTTGGTTTTTGTTCCGACCTGATCGGAACAGGCCCCCAGTCTAGTCTAGTTACGGCTCCGGCCTATTTGAACCAATGTATATAAATGTTTTATTTATTTAAAAGGAACGATTTATAGCTTAAAATGCTAATTTACGGGGTCATCAATTGGGAGTGTTTTCCTAGGCTCTTGGACCTTTCGCCTCGGATCGTAGATCGGATCGGGTGACTGTCTCGTATGCTGATTGATGATTAGGAGCTTATTTTAACATTTTATATAAAACTGGAGCGAGACTAACGCATAAAGCATCATTTTTTTCTAATCTAATATAATTCCTTTATTTAACCCACTTGACACTATTTACTATAGTCGCAAAAACTCAACTTGTCACTCGTGTATTGTATTTAGGTCGAAACACTCAAACGAAGTTTTAAGCGTTTATTCAACACTAGTTAAAAGTAAATAAGGGAGTTGTCGTGGTCTGCTGTATCAGTCCTAATCTGTTATAGCAGTCCTCGTTTGGACGTACAAGTAGGGACCTCCCGATCCCGATATTAGTATTGCCTTGAGGTTTTTCCCCAAAGAAGCTGCATTTTCTCGCAATGTCTATATTATCCTGAACTAAGCACGTATCTCCGTGATTATGCTTATTGGACGGGAGCCTACATAATTGATATGAAATGTAATTGCAATTGTTTTCCCTCTCGGTTCACTCGAATGAGCAATACAAACCATTTGCAGAGAAGTTGGAATTGAAAAGGAGTCTAGGTCTTATCTTAATTGAAGCAGGCCTAGTGCATTAGCACTAGGTTTCGTGGTAACGCCTGGTTTGTACTTCTATGATCATGTCACTTTTCAGCCTTTTCATGGAATTTCATGACATACATACCCTCAATTTTTTGGATTTATACTTTTTCATGAATTACTTCCTCTTCTTCTTTTTTTCGTGCAATTTTCTATTTTAATTCTTCTAATAATACTTCTTGACAAATATCCTCGTTTTTTGTTAAATTTTATATTCCATTTGATGATATATTTGCGTCATATGAATAAGCATGGAAGCATGGTTTAATTTTTCGATGGTTTATTCCTTTGAAACTACCCTCGTTCTGCGAGGAATTCTATAAATAATTTTAAAATTTGATTACTTTTGTTCAAAGGAAATTAACTTAACAATCCTAATTTAATTAACCAGTTAAATAGTAACAAAAAACATATGTCAATAATCGCTAAGATTAAATTTTGTATTAAATTAAACAATATCTGTAACAAAAATTCCCTTGAGACAAACTCGGCTGTAGGAAAAACTTCCTATTCCCTTACCGCCAAAAGAGCTAATACATTCCGTAAGAGCAGTAACAACAGAGTACCATATATTGTTAGGTAATCCACTCTATCACACCCCAACAACCAAACCAGTCTTAACGTTACAAATAATTATTTTATTAATTAATGAGGTGTTGACACGCTTGAAGCGGTGTCTCCCAAGTCTATTAAGTCCGGCTTTTGCTGATGATCTGGGCCTGATGCAAGTTGGGCTCGATATCAGTACTGTTAGAGACTGTTTGGGTACTATGCATCAACTTAGCGCACGAAGTGAGACCATTTACACTTTATCATCATGTCAATTTTTCATTAAATTTCGTGTCAATTCCAAAGTACATAGTTCGCTGATGTACTTTTTGACGAAACACGAGAGTGAAAAGTGAAACCAGGGAAAGTTGTCTCAGCTTGCCTCAATTCCGGTTCTCTCACATACTATAATAGTATCGGGTTTATAGTGCGATACAGTGGCCGAGGCCTTTACAGACTGTAATTGGTACCTTTATTTTTCACTTTGTCAAATGCTACTTATGCTATTCCTTAACCACGAAGACGGCCACAGCACATAGTACCTTTCCGTATTTGTTCTCACCGAGTAGAGTTACAGAGTATAAGTAATTACAGATTAGGAATAATAAGGCTAATTGGAGTAATAAGGCAATCAACTATATCTACTCCGTCGGTCTTGATAACGCCACTTATGTTGCTGCACTGCTAACATGAACCATAGTCTCAAATTGTCAATCGATGTAGAAATCTTGACCAGGAATAAAGCCATATCACATTCTCTACGCATTTTCCCGTCCTTAATTCACCTGTTCTCACCGTCCACTATTACTCAGTCCCGTGGTGTCCAGGCAGGCACAGTCCGTCTGTTTACATGAGCCACTGTCAGCGCATGCTTCCCCATGCCAGTCCCAAACCATATGAGCCCTCAGATCCTCATTCATACCATCCTCCGCCATCGTTGTCCTCTGTGTAGGTCAACCCCTGTTCACAAAGCCCAGCCCTAAGCATCTAAGCTTGCATTCGTCAATACTTTTAGACCAGAAAGGTCTTATGGGATACTCCGGTCGTCCGTCTGTCTGTCTGTCCGTCCGTCCGTCCGTCACGCT
>JAQFXY010001376.1:0-10863 GCA_034693865.1 Ceratophysella sigillata | reverse complement strand
TACATGTGTTATTTGGTGTAAGTACATCGAGTCTGGAACATTACAGAACTGCTCATACCGACTTGGCAAGAAATTAACAGTTGAATATTATGGCGGATTCTCATTAGGAGCAGATTCGAGTAAAACGCGAGAAGTGCACTTGTAATTTTAACACGAATATTGTAACTTAAATCCATGTCCAAGTATATATGTACTTATAATGAACCTCGTGGCCAAACTTCGTAAATTAGAATAGCATGGGAAAAGGTAGTAATTTTGCAGACTATGCCTTTTTGCAATTTCTTAAAATATTCCGTTCAAGGGACAGGGCATTGCTCCGTTCGCCCATGAATTCTAGTGGAAATCTTTATTTTAACAGGCTGGTATTTTATTCGTTTTGATAACCATCTGTACGTACAGCGACGCTCACAACAAGGTTCCAAATATTGAATTTGACTTCGAGATGTTTCCAAAATAGATTGAAAATTTTAAGCTTTTAACTGCCTGAGGCGGGAAAATGCACTCTTATCGACCAGAAATGCAGTAGTTTGGACTTACAAAATGTTAGTAATTTAATGATTTTAAGCAAGAAAAGCGCTACAGTTGAATATGTTTTGATTTATTGCCAACACACCTAAAAATTCATTTTGGTTAACATATCGGGGCGTTTCTAGACCTTTCCCTGGATACAACTATGTAAACTTCCAACGTTGAAAGTAGCCCTGTATGTAAACCAGGTAGATTTAGAAATCGATCCAAGCCATTATACTGTATCAAGTCGCCAATTAACGCCCACGCGTCTATACTCCATAGAAATTGAGCGAGCCGAAAATAGTTTAACAGCCTGAAATCGTCGTAGCTAAGAATAGTTCAGGACAGACTGGCTCAGGTAGAGTTTCTCAAGCATTCGACTACTATGGTGCAGCAAATCGAGCAAACTCGTCATGAGTGGCTCTAAATCAACTCTAGCTAGAATGAATGATAAAAGTCGAAATACGACGTTTGCTTTCCAATTTCTTCTCCGAACCGAAACCGAAGAGAGAGAAAAACATGGGAAATCAGTCAGAGTGACAAAGGAAATGGTTCTTCTGGAAAGGAACAATGTGTGATAAAGGTTCCTATAATTACTTTAGCCTGAAAATAAGAAAGAATTACTTTGTGACAAACCTTAGCATTTCCTTTGGCCCAAACTCATTGTCTAATGTAACAAGACATTTACTATCAAAGGCTCTATTAAGAGAGGAACAAAGGGAGGCTCTCAGTGTTTTTCCTTTTCTCCCTGCAGCAGCTGAGGTTCTGGGCCTCTGTTGCCTACCTTGCTAGTAGCCTGTCAATCAGTGACAGCTCTGATTAAAGCACGGGGTCACTATACTAATCCATCGATGATTTATTTAACAGAATAATTTGTATGCATAAAACTCGCATAAACTGTACAAATGAGTGAAGCCAGGCAATTTCCAACACTACAAAAGCTCCTTTATGCTACACCTGTCAAATCAGGTCAAATGACTTCTTAAGGATGTCATTGGGCTCAGTTTTAATGCTTACTTGATTACGAAAATTATTCTTTGCTTATGATTTGCTGTCAGACGCTTTCCTTCACCTTGCAATATAGACATGGTTCGGGTACTTCAAAAAACCGGACACATGCATTCATGGGACAACATTAGGCCTGCTAAAATTACGAAATCCGTCTATTCTGGCTGCAGATCCTATGACAGACCAAGGGCTTCACATTGAACCACTAAAATGAGTTGTTTGCCAAACATCAATATCAGATACTATGCATTAAAGAAAATTAAACCTGATGTAAGTATTCAAGAAAATCACCTATGTATTCCAGCTTCAGCTGCTATGCCAGATGCAATGCTTCCTCAATTTTGAACCATTGGCTTGTTTGCCAATTTAGAACCGAGCAAGTATACAAAGATGAACATTAAGCTTAATATAATCAAGGATGGCTACACGTATAACGTATCTACTTATGTATTTAAATCCCTGGGAACTGGAACAAATGGAAAATTTTCCAGAATGGCCTCTTTCGCTGCATAGACTTCACACCTAATTAGACGTCGTGGGACGAGGAGCACCTTGAGACTTGACTTAATCGTTTTTTTCGTCACACAAAGCCTGTATACTCAAGTCTTACTATACTTCTTTCTGGAGAGAATAAAGGATTTAATTAAACGGAACATGAGATTCGAAAGTGATTTGGAAATTGACTTCGGTTGAAGCTATTTTAAATTTTTTATTGCATTTTATTCTTGTAGAAAAACAGCTCATTTTATTATATATAGCTTTGAGTAATTAATAGTAAATAATCCCATAATATTTATTTGGAAAACTGTAATAAATACATTACTCAGGTAAGTACATATTCGGATTCGGAATACCTAACTTACGTAGTTCATTTACAAGAGAAGGAAACTCAAAAAATCTTTGTCACTGTTACAAAATATTCTTCATTTTTACCAAACTAGTTTACTTCCGGTCTTTCTTCTTCCTGCGGGAGGTAGGAGCAGGGTCTTCATCCGTAGCCGAAGAGTAAGCTGGAGAGCCAGTAGGTGGCGAGTACGTTGGACTCGTGGGTGAGTACGTGGGGCTCGTTGGAGAGTATGTAGGGCTACTTGGAGAGTAGCTTGGACTCGTAGGCGAGTAGTTCGGACTTGTGGGTGAGTACTGTGGACTGCTGGGTGAGTAGCTCGGACTTGTTGGAGAGTAGCTCGGACTCGTGGGCGAGTATTGTGGACTTTTGGGAGAATAGCTCGGACTTGTTGGAGAGTAGTTGGGACTACTCGGAGAGTAGCTTGGACTCGTGGGTGAGTAGCTAGGACTCGTCGGTGAGTAATTAGGGCTAGTTGGAGAATAGCTCGGACTTGTAGGCGAGTAGCTTGGACTCGTGGGAGAATAATTCGGGGAAGTAGGCGAATAGCTCGGAGAAGTTGGACTGTAACTGGGACTCGTGGGAGAGTAGCTTGGACTTGTCGGCGAGTAGCTGGGACTCGTAGGTGAGTAGCTAGGGCTCGTTGGAGAATAGCTAGGACTCGTGGGTGAATAACTGGGACTCGTCGGAGAATAACTTGGACTTGTGGGTGAATAGCTGGGACTCGTGGGTGAATAACTTGGAGAAGTTGGCGAATAACTCGGACTCGTGGGCGAGTAGCCAGGACTGGTTGGCGAGTAGCTTGGAGAAGTTGGAGAGTAGCTTGGACTCGTTGGAGAATAACTGGGACTCGTGGGCGAGTAGCTTGGAGAAGTTGGTGAGTAGCTAGGACTCGTTGGAGAGTAGCGTGGACTTGCAGGGGAATGAGTGGGACTCTGTGGTGAGTACGACGGTGAAGTTGGGCTGTACGTTGGAGAAGTGGGTGACATACCAGGAGAAGTCAAGCCGTAGCCAGGTGAGATGGGCGAGTACGTTGGGGACAAGCCTCCAGGGCTTCCAAGGTAATGCAGGCTCGAGCCAGGGCTTCCAGGAGAACCTAAAGATCAAAGCATTCACAGTTGAGTTAATTTGATTAGTGCATGGCAACATCCGGAAAGTTATCAACAGCTCTAGAACGTACCTGGACCACCCGGTGAACGCCCTGGCGAATAGCCACTCATGTCAGACGCAGCTGACGGAGAAAATCCTGGACCTGGAGTCATTCCACTTCCTGTAACATCACATGAACAAAGGAGTCAAATCAAATCAACCAATGAACCAAAGTGCTTGGATGATCAAATTATGTAGTACAATCTCAACTCAACTGAACTCATCAGTAATTATGCTTACCCGGTGACCAGCTGTCGCCATACTGTGGAGTTGCCCCAGAAATCCAAGGCGTACCCGCAGGACTCCCTGCACTGGGAGTTAATGATCCTCCAAAGTACTGATTGAGTCCCATATCTGGTCCAGGCCCAGTGGGTAGTTCAATTCCAAACTTGCATTTGTCAGCATCCAACAATAAGTCGAAACACCCCGTTCCCATCCTCGGAAGTTGACCCAGAATAATATTCTCAGAAACTCCACGCATTGGATCCTGCTCAGCATGAGCAGCCGCGTCCATGAGAACGTCCACAGTTTCCTCAAAGGAACATCTCATCAAAGGCCCAGTGTCTTGTCGATTAATTCCGTGTCGCGTAATGGCCATGAGATGACCCTTGGCAGTCATTACGTCACAGAGAAGAGCCAAATGCCGGTAGTTGACGTATAGTCCGTAGAACTGGAGCACCATGTTCATTTCCTTCTCCACTGACTTTCGCACGGCTTCAATTCCCAATACCTACGATTGAATGAATTTGATTTATAAATTCTTAGCCAAAATAAATGGGCATTGTCCATCGGTAAATGTTATTCGATTTTCTGTTCGTTCTTACCGTAAAGATTTCACAAATATCGTTAGAGTAAGTTCTAATAGGGTCCACATCTCTCTCCGAAAGTACTTTCATGAGTGACGTTCCATCAGTCTCAAGGAGCCACTCAGCAATTGCTTTGAACTCTCCCGTCTCAGTCGTAATGATCCGCTTTTTAGAATCAGTTTGAGGTAAGTGCATGTAGACCTTCCCAATGGCCTCAATTCCCTGGAGAATAAAACACTTACAATCAGTAAGCCAATCTTCTCACTTATTCGCTTACCACTTACCACAAAACCTATCACTTTCAATTATTGAAATTGGTGTACAGTACAAAGCATTGCTCTCAAATGAAATAAAGAGCTTTGGCTAAAAACATTGGCTAGCAAAATCGTAACGAATCTGTAAATCGGAATTTTTTTTAACTCAGCACTTTCAACGAATAATATGGATTGATTTAAAACACAGACAGGGAACGATTAATGTGTTGGCAATGCTAAAGAACGGGTAATAATATAACACATTTTTAGTCTCACTTATAAACGAAGACAGGTTTTAGCTAACAAAAATACTTTTTTTAAACCCTGGCCCTGATTTACTTTCTTATTCTTAAACGTTTTGCTTTGATGTGAATAAATTATACACAACTAATTCAAACACGAGAAAGCTAACCTGAAGTGTCATGTCAGACAACATGTTAGCCTCAATACAACGGAGGAACATGTCATCTTCCATTTTGTCTGCCGAGTCTTCCTCATCCGGATTTGTCCCGAACTTCGTACCGTCTTCAGAATTCATAATACGGATACGTAAAACAAGTTTCTCGGCGTTGTCGTCATTAAAAATACAATTCAAGTCATCTCCAAAACCAGCATTGATCTTCTCTGCAATTTGCTCCATAGTCAGCTTCTTGTCCGTCATCCTCTTCCTGTCCAACTCCACACGGAGTAACCAAGGGGAGATTCTTGACGGATCGAAATCAGGCATTTCATAGTAGACATTCACGAATTCTTGATCTTCGGCGATAACAGTATTTTGTGGATCAGGATCGTAGTAAATTGCAGTATTGGCAGTAACCTTTCTCAATGTTGTGTGCTCCAAGCGACAAAGTACGTTCTTGGCTTTCTCTGCGTCTCGAGCAGCAGCTCCGGTGAGGAATACAGTGAGTGAGGGTGCTTTTGGTTTTTTACTGATGTTGATGATTTCCTGGGGAACAAATGAAAAAAAAATCTACATGAAACCCACACTCCAAAACCAAACGCCTTTTAACTAAATTCCTTCCCCATAAAATGTATCCGGGCTGTTATTTAGTTTTAGATTTATCGTAATCCACAAATAAACTCACCTTGAGTCGAGGTACTCCGAGTGTTACGTTCTTTGAAGAAACACCAGCAAAATGGAAAGTATTCAGTGTCATTTGTGTAGCAGGTTCTCCAAGGGACTGGGCTGCAAGCGCACCGACCATTTCACCTGGTTGAACCTATAACCAACGAAACGGTTATCCCATTTCCGCTCAACAGTTCATGCAAGATCAGCAGAATGGTTTGCTAGAAGTTGTACCTGTGCCTGTTGAAATCTGCTTCTAATTTCTCCAATAAGCCACTCAAATGCTTCAGTCGTGAGCCGAAATTCTTCAGCAACTCTTCTTGAACAAAGCGTGGACCGAACCAAACATTGGAACAGAAGCGTTGCGTTTTCATTGGCCTGCTTGGACATTCGATCTTCTCCGTTGACAATAATACATTGCTTGAGCAACTCTTCGACTCCTTCCACGACGCGAATGGGATTGAGATCAGTATAACTACGCAGATTGATATGGAAAATCTTCTGTCCGTTCCATATCATACGATTCAGATTGCATGGGAGCACAACTTTGTTCTCACCCGTTGGGAATATCTAGCAAAGACAAAAATAAATAAAATTTTCTTACATCTAATCTATATTTGCTAATATTTAATGATTTTTTACTGCATTTACCATTCGTAGGTTATTTCTGTCTTTACACAACTGTTCCCATTCCCTTTCAACGGCATTGATTGCTGTTCCGGAACCAATGATATCACGAATGACTTCATCATTGTAATAGATTTTCAACTTTCTCTCATTCCCGAGGTCTAGCTTGAACCGGTTTTCAAAGGCACGAGAGGAGAGTTTTACAGTAGCCAAGGTTTGAAATTCCACAGCTTCACCGGCTAACCCGTCTTCACCGTATCTGAAACGTAGAGTTCATAAATCAGTTTAATTAAACAATACCCAAACCTTAATCATAATTAATTAAGCTCATATTTTAGTTATCTTACCTCAGCTGAATCAATTGTCCCACAGAATTACGAACAGTTCCATCGTAGTGAATCATGACTGACTCCATAGCTTTGATGAGACGTCGCTGAATGTATCCAGTTTCAGCAGTCTTTACGGCAGTATCAATCAAACCCTCACGTCCTCCCATAGCGTGGAAGTAGAACTCAGACGGTGTTAGACCGGCCAGGTAAGAATTTTCAACAAAACCTCTCGACTCAGGACCATAATCGTCTTTGATGAAATGCGGCAGGGTTCGTTTACGGAAACCAAACGGAATACGCTTTCCCTCAACGTTTTGTTGACCGACACAAGCAATAACCTATTCAATAATTATTATTCCAATTAGTATGTAACTTCTTATTTGGAGAAATTATACATACACGAATTTATTTCGTGACTGTGTCAAACTCTCAACTATCGGACTACTGGGAACATCGAGAGAGCGGTTCCATTGATTCCTCAAGATTTTGAGAGCATTAGACTTTCCTTATAAGAGGTCTTTACTCTTCCTTCTGTTGGAAAGCACAGTCGCATTTAAACCTCTCATCAGAGAAACAAGTTTCTCCATAAAGGGCGACACTGTTTTGTGTCCAGAAGGAATTTCTAACATTCTAGATATTAGTGCAAGGCATAATGTGAGATTTACAGACCTGTGAAATATTAATATTAGATCCCTTTGAACCAGCAACCACCATAGCCTTGAGATTATTGTATTCTGTCAATGACTTCTTTGCAGAACCTCCAGTCTTGTCACGAGCGTCATTGAGGATTCGATTCACTTGATTCTCAAAAGTCTGTCGAAGAGTATTACCAGGTGTTGGTTCAAGCTCCATGTTATGTGCCTTCTGAATAACTTCTATCACGTCTTCCTTGGCTTTCTTGATTGTTTTCTGAATTTCCAAATATGTTTGAGGATCAGCAATTGTATCTCCAATACCAATACTGTGACCTAGAAATAAAATACAGATAAATTAAATTGAGACGAGAAGTGTTTAAGTATTCCTAAAGTTGCAATTAAATTGCAAGTATAAGTATACCTTCATATAACAACCAATTATTGACGACAGTCTGAATATTTCCATAAAAACGACCAGCAGTCTCATGTCCCAACTCAGTAAAGCAAATGTGAAGCAGTGATCCAGCAGAAGTTCCAAGAGTCTTTTTACACAGAATTCCCATGATAAGTTCACCGTGTTCCACCATAACTTTGGTATCACCGGGAGAAATCCACTTGTATGGACCATCATCTTCCTCGTCCGGATGCGTGGCATGAGTACGGATTAAGTTCACGTTTCCTAATTTAAAAAAAAAATATTTTGACCATGGACGTGAAATCGAGATTATGTTGCGAGTTTGGAATACGATATTACCAGGAATAATGAGTGTGAACAGTTGTTTTCCTGTCCACAATGGCTTGGGCTTGAGAATTGCCGGTTGAGGCATTTTGCCATCCCAAATTGGCAAAAACATCAAAAGATTCATCATTTGTTCCTGAAAGAAAAATTTACATTTTAACGTTTTATTCAAATGAAGCAGATTTGAAAATTACATATATGAATATTTTATTATTCGGCTCAGTAAAAAATTGGAGTAATGTTAATAATCATCGATTTATCATATCAAGAAATCATCATAGCCAATAACGAATTTAATCCAAGATTATCAAATATTTAATTTTTACCTTGTCCAAAAACACGTCTCTCTTCGTCATCTTCCTGACACCAGTCAATGTGTCTTGTACAATTCCCATGACTGGCTTATTAGCTTGCGGCGTAATAATTTGACGTGTTGTGATATGAAGATACTCAACCTCGGCTCTCGTTTCCATCGACTGAGGAACATGAAGATTCATTTCGTCTCCATCAAAATCAGCATTGTATGGAGATGTACAACTGAAAATTAAGACAAACCTAAGTTTAATATTCGACTCTAAAACAACGTTCAAAATCTACACGAAGTATTTGTTATAAATTAGGCTCAGTAAAAAATTGGAGTATGTGTTAATAATCACAGAATATTCATAATCAGGAATCATCATGGCCTAGAATAGAGGTATGCAGAATACAGAATAGACGGAAATACATGATAAATACTTACCTCAAGTTGAGACGAAAAGTGGACCAAGGAAGAACCTTCACACGATGTCCCATCATGGACATTTTATGTAAAGTAGGTTGACGATTGAAAACAACCAAATCCCCATCTCGAATATGACGCTCGACCTGGTTCAGAACATTAGTTCTTACTTTGAACCCCCAAGTCAACGCCAACACAGTATTTGAGTCGTGATTTACTCAAGTAAATTACCTTGTATCCTAATTGTAAATGCAAATCGGATGGCTTGGGATGAAATCTTAAATCTATACGATCTCCGTTTGATCGTATAATGTATTTCGCCCCCGGATACTGGTTATTTCCTCGAGCGACCAATTCTGACATTCTAGAGTAAAAAGTAGCACGTGTCGGTTAACTGTTTCATTATGCGGAATATACGAATTAAGAAATAAATCCCGTACTTCTCTAAATTGAATGGAGTGACAATTTCTGGAAAAGTCAAGTTCTGAGCAATGGATCTAGGTACACCGACTTGATCAATACGAAGATTAGGATCTGGTGTGATGACAGTACGAGCCGAGAAATCCACACGCTTCCCCATCAAATTACCACGAATTCTCCCTTCCTTTCCCTTGAGTCGAGCTTTGAGTGCTTTCAAAGGTCGACCTGACTTTTGCATTGCACGAGGGAGATTGGGCATATCGTTGTCAATCATGGTGGCACAATGGAACTGAAGCATTTTGACATTCTCCAAAATAATATGTGCAGCTGCTCCAGCAGCTTCATTTCGTAACAACTCATTGTTGGCTTTGATGATGTCAGCAAGTTTGTGTGTCAAATCGTCCTACAAAAATTCAAAATTACTTTTCTTAAAAGTTTTTTTTTTAATTAACGTGTTTATAACTATATAGAAATTCACTAAGATCAATCCCAGCCCTTAATCCGCATTACCTGATTTCTAGCGGAACCATACATGACAACAGCGGGTCGAACCGGAAGTGGTGGTACTGGCAAAACACTAATGACCATCCAATCAGGTCTGGCGTACTTTGGATCCATACCCATAACAAAACATTCCTCTTCTGCAATGTGTTTGAATATTTCAAGAACACGTTCCGCTGTGACAATCATTTTCCGCTCCTGATCATCTTCGTTGACATGCTTCCATTCAGCAGTCATGTCCAAACCACTGCGCTTAACTTTGGGCTGATAGCGACCACAACCCCCATGCCCGCCTTTTTTGGCCTGTTATCAAAAATTTTGATTAGAATTAGAATTAGGCGGCAGTAAAGTCACAAGTGACTGGACTGTTCTTTGATTGTATATATTACATTACAAATGAATGAATTTGCTTCTTAATTTTGATCATAGTACCTGATGCGGATGATGATCATCTTCTCCTTGTGCACCTGCATCCATTTCATCTCCGCCCTCACAAATGCTCTTTCCTTTGCACAAGTCGTACACAAATGCTAATCGTCTGCGAGGTTGGCCTTTGGTCTTTGTAACAATCTCCCGGATCTTCGGATGATTTGCAGAAACCAGCATTTTTGAGCAAAAGAAACAGACGCAACGGAGGACTTTGATGGTCTTTGTGAGAAATCCAGCATGAAAGACAGGTTTGGCGAGCTCAATATGACCAAAATGTCCCGGACATTCAGACATGCCACCCGCACACGTCTGACATCTTGACATTCTGTCTAAAACTCCCTGCCTTGGGTCCATGAGACCACCGAGTTTGGGGCGGCCGCCTTCATATATTTCCGCAAACTTAATACCTCCTTCCGTAACAGACATCCGGCGCTACACAATAAAAGACGTAGTTTAATTTTCGGCTTTACTTTTTACTGGTACATATAAATGTCTGGATCAAATTCAACTACATAATTCAGACCGTAAAGATACTGTAGTTAAGTTACTTGTTCTTACAATTTCATCAGGAGAGAGAATTCCAAATTGGACCTTCCGCACAACCCGAAGAGGTGCCCGGGAGTCCCCTACAATAGCTAAGGAAGGTTGTGCCATCTTCAATAAGTTTTACACGGTCCCTTGACGGCAGCAGAGTCGGAAACCAACAATCTGTAGGATGGTGCACTGCAAACAATAATATTCACCCTTAAGTTGGAATTTTTGAAACATCTACTCCATTATCTATCTTTTCATCTGTACAACCCAAATCCAATGTCATATACTAAA
>JAQFXY010001375.1:0-10870 GCA_034693865.1 Ceratophysella sigillata | reverse complement strand
GTCAGTCTTCCTCCTTTTAATCCCAACCACTCTGTCCTCCGTCACTTTCATATGTCGCTTGGAATTAGTTGCAGATGATGTAATCGGCCTGGACGGTTGCTGGTTAGAAATAGGTATTTGCTGAAATCCAATACCAGTGTCAGTCGACACGGGTTTCCGTAAGCTTTGGAAACCAGATCTCCATGCTGGACCAGGGGCCACGGCCATGACGGGTGTTCTCGTAGGACGCAGTTCGCCGAGGAAATTGGTTGTCGTAGTCGTGCTAATACTAATACTGCTAGTGGAACTTTTGAAAGACGCTGCCCCGGCTACTTTTGCCTTAACTGTAGCAGTGGATTTAGCTCCAGCTGAACTCTGATTCCCAGCAATAAATGCATTGGCACTGTCCGGATCTTGGAACTTTTTGAAACGGGCTCCAGTAAACTTGTCAACTTGAGCTTTGCATTCATCCCTGAAAAATTATAAAAAATTTAACATACGGCTCTACTCAAACACACTGAAACATTAAATATATAGCATTACATAAACTTTTGCAACAAGTGACAAGTGTGAAGTGACAAGCACCTTTGCATTCAGCATTAATTACCAAGTTTTAAATATTCCTGTCGCTCGACCTCTCGCCACCGCATAGTAACTTTCTTTGGGCATTATATTTTCAAGATCTTGTCTCCTCCAAGGAATTTCTGTACTCGACCTAAAAGCTGGACAAACTAATCTCCAGAAACGAAATATTAAAGGCGCAGTAGGAGGTCGATATCCTCCAATTCCAGGAAATCCAGGACTGAAACAGTTACGACAGAGGGACTTCAGCTCCCGCAACACCTCAGCTACCACCATAAATTGTAAATGTCACTACTATGTCAATGTGAATGTCAAATGTCAAGTGTGTGTCATGTGTAAATAATCGTTTATTTCCAATTCCCTTGTCCTTACACCACACCTGTTATTAGCTGTTTGCGAAATCTGTGAAGTTCAAAATTCGCAATATTTACAAATTTGAAAATTCGATTTACCGCCTCGACCGACACATGTACCCAAGCATGTACAATGTACAAGCTGCAGCTACAAGGCAAGCTTCAGCTGAACAATGAACACGGTACGTGCCACATTCTGTACCATAGTGTTATGCATTCAATCAATTGTATAGAGTACGTTATGTTCTTGAAACTTTGTATTTACATCGAAGCGAAGGGGCATACTGGGTCCATTCCATAACGCACTTACTTAGCTTACCACATTAAATCGGCAGTAAATCAATGCTAGAATATAACGAGCTAAAATATCCTGTGTTGTAGCATGTATGCATCTGAATATCATTTACCTAATATGTAAAAAAAATTCTGTATAGGAGGGTTCTAGTGTGTATGAGGAATCTCAGATGGCGCTCCAAATTAGGGAGTTCCAAAACTACTTTCTGAAAAATTGAAAATGTGCATAAAATTCTGCAAAAAATTAGGAAGAAGAGGTGATAATGATAATTGGTTTTCTGAAATTTTGAATGGTACTCGAGTAAAGCCACTTCTTAGATTTCTCCATGGGAAAAGTCCATGCCAAAAAAAAGGTACTCCCTAAGTTTTTGTATATAGCTTCTCTCGCTATGCTCGTCACATGCCGAGCAGGCCTATACTCTCAAAAATCATCCTATAATATCGTAAGTTTTTATGATTCTCCTGATTGGTTCTGCTGATTCTTCAGACAAAATGAATTTCATAATTTGACTCGCTAGCAACAGCAACATTGTAAGAAAAGAGCGTGGGATAACCGCTAACACAATCTGATTAATCTGATGACTTTGCCTAATTTTCTCTTCACATATTACGACCTTTCTATTTTGTGACGGTGGTATATATGTATATGCATAGGTATATCTTTATTTCTGTCAGAATATTTTATTATGCTTCTGATTGGCCGTTCCAAATTCAGTTTTTACGGGTTTAAAAAACAATTTTAAACAGTTATTTATTACCACACAAGGCACAAGTTGTAAGCAGTTCAGCTACACAGTTTTGGGCTAGCTATTGCTCTTCAAATGAGTAATGCGGTATGTGTGCACGCCGTTCCGTGGCCTACATTGGAAGGTAGGGTGAACTAAACATGCAAACTAAATCCCTGAAGCCAGGCGGAATATTGTAGGGTTAATAATACGGTAGGTGTGATTCTGTTTTGTGTTGCCAAGAGCCCGACTGGCCTATACCTATAGGCTAGGGAACTCGACCCGACACACGAGTCAGCTGTGCTGCACAGGGACAGACAGGGTTCGTCTGGGTTGTACGTCGCGGCGTGTCTAGTGAGATTGTCGAGGCTTCCCCAGAAAAGTGTGATTGATTATCAATCTCATAAGAAATTAGTAATTTTAGTTTGAGTGCATCTATCTCTGTCTTCATCAGAACAAGGAGCTTCCCACTCCACTCCAGTGCCAATTAAGAAAAACTGAAGGCAGTTACTCCAACCAAACCTCTTGTCTTCCGTGTGGCCTTGTCGCAGGCCAGGCCGAGGGACTGCGGCTGAAGGACACAGGAACATGAAGAAGAAACGCGGAAATACCGACTTGGTTCCCAATGATTCTCCGGCCAAAAAAGTCTCAAAACTTGCGACCGAAGACGAAGGAGAGGAGGGCGATGAGGGTAAACTTGCTTTTCTATTCTAATAATCAAAAATTGGAATGTCAAATGTTTTTGTTTTGTTTTTCTGTATTTATATACATACAATCCTTTATCCAGGCTTTCTTCAGTCAAGCGTTGTACGTTTATAGATTGTATGTATATCGTATAGTGTAGGCAGTTTGTATACACATTTTACAGTGCAACAAGCAGAACCAGAAACTAGAACCCATGTAGAAATTACTTAGCTTCGCTAATTGGCCCTGTATGAAAAAAATGACCGCACTTGGATACGTTTAGGCTTTGCTTTACATGGGGCATGTATAAATAATGTAACAGTTACTTAATAGACAGTCTGGCAGAGCTGAGCAAGATACATATATCCTGAAAATACTGTATCTGAAGATCATACGTATCTTGAGGTTGAGGACCAAAAGTATCTTATTGTTTGTATTTTGTATCTTGAAGAATATCAGTACTTTGTACTTTTATCTTGCGTGACTAGAAATTCCAGCAATATACTTTTGATTACTTACGAGTTATGACTTATGATGGCTATGACCAATATTGTGCGTGTTAAACGGAAACAAAGAGTCTTTGTTTGTAATTTTTACAACTTGATAAGTTCAATAAAAGTTTTGTTAAGTGCATAACTGTTATAAATTCATTGGTCAAGGGTCAAGTTTTGAATTTTGAGAGCATATTGGATGCATAGTATCTGGTATCTTGTATCTTCAAATTCAAAACAAGTATCTTAGATAGATACCCAAATCCTGCCAATTTTGTATCTTGAGAAGTATTTTCAAGATACTTACGTATCTTCGGTATCAAAAAGTCTAACCAACTTTGATACAGTATCTTGACAAAATTAAGTATCATTTCTTGAGTATTTTACTTTGAAGTCAATTTTCAAATCACTCGGATTCAGTGATACCAATCTTAAAGTTCCTACCTTAATCCTATAGACAATAGGCACCGGTGGCGATTATGTTACTCCTTGTCCTTGTGTAAATTATTTTATTTTATTTCTAGGTAAGAATGAAGCGATATCAGCTAACGCAGCTAGCGCAGCTTCCGGATCTATTGAAGCTGCTGCCAAGATTGATGGGGACATTAATCGTAAAGAAAAACCACAGGTAATAGTGTATACGGAAAAGACGAATACGGTTATAAAGGCTATGCTAATTACAATTTTAAGTACAATTTAGCACCACGGATTACTTATTACTGGCGTTGTAGTAATGAGGTATTAATGCTTTCTCGCTTTCTTCTTTCTATATTCAGACTTTGGAAGATATCAGACGACTCCAACATACCAAACACAATCGGGAGATGATGTTATTAGGCCAGCGCTGGGCTGATCCTTGTCGATTGGTAATTCCACAACATACACAAAGAACAGTTAAAACGGAGTTTTATGTCACCTCAATGTCTTCCTGTTTCTTCTCGTACACAAGTGTATTATGTATCAGTACGTTTATGCGACCATTTTACTTTTCTTCAAGGAAACCTTGAAGAATCTCGAACCAGTAAACTGTCCAGTCCCAACAGCACTTGGAGCACCGCCTCGTCGCGAAGTTCAGGTTGAAAACGCGTTGCTGAATAATTGCGTAAGTAATCGTAATCTCTTTAATGTTTCCAAGCAGTATTTTCAATTCAATTCAATGATTTAAGTTAGAATTCCTGATGTTTATATGCTGTGACGTTGTTGATGTTTCGTTAATCAGGTTTTGAAGCATTTGTTTGGCTATCTCGCTGATTACCCCCAACTTCCAAACCTTCGAACGGTTTGTAAGAAATGGAATGAAGAAATTGTTCTTCAAACTCGAAAGAACCCAAAATATGAAGTTAAGCTTGGAGGAAAGGTTCATGGGCAGAATGATGTCACAAAATTTATTGAAGAAATGCAGGAAACAATTCATTTTCCCTTTGGCTATTTCTACTTTGGTCACTATCTCTCCAAATCCTGTACCAACCAGATTTACAAAATGTTCGAGAAATATGGTGGATATATGAAAAGTGTACAATTTGTTCTTCATGTTGGACATTACATGACTCAAGGGAAGTTTGCTGGTATTCTAGATACGCTTACAAACTTGGAAGAATTGTCAATTTTTGGATTTCCTTCAGCGATTTCATCTACGAACAATTTCATTTATGAGCTCCAAAGAGTTAGACCCAGACTTCTGAAACTCAAGAAATTCAGATTGACTCATCCAGGCCAAGACCCATACACAAAGTCATTGCTTGAATCAGATTACAGCACGGAGTTTCTCACAATTCTGTTCAAGAATTCACCAAACTTGCGTAGTCTAGCTCTTCATTGGCCAACAGAGTCAAAGGCAAGTACTATTACTCACTTCGTCACGGCAGTATGTAATTCGTACACCGGTTCGGACTCTCTGCTCCACTTGGAACTGAAGTGCGCGATTACTGAACCTCACATTAGCACACTGCTTGACTCCAAATTGAAATTAGAGAGCTTGAGCATCGGCTATTTGGACCACAATGTAGATCGTCGAACATTTGAAGACCTATTGAAGAAAATTCGACTGAGTCTCAAAACCCTGGATATTGGGGATGGAAGTTATGAAACTCCAGAACTATTTGTGTGGGCAAGGGGCGACTCAATCTCCATTACATTCCCACGTATGGAAAAATTGGAAACTTTGGTCCTCAAGTGCGACGGAACGCATGAGTTCAGAAAATTGGGATTCACACAGATCTGCTTTCGAACTCAACTCCCTGCTCTCAAGTCACTCATGTTTGTTGAAAGTCCAGCATCAATTGACTACATTCATAAGTTTCTACTTCCGCTTCCACTTCCTCTGACCATTTCACAAAAGTCGTATACCGTCTCAAAGCTCCAGATTTCTGGCTCGCTCCGTCTCCTTCGGAAAGGCTTTTTTACTCCAAGAAATTTTGTCAAGTTGCTTTCGAAAAGATTTCCGGCTCTGAGCGATCTGAATATGTACCACGCTACCATTGATCTGCTTCCACATATTTGGAAATACTTCAAACGAATTGAAGACTTGCATCTCGTGATAGCAGGCTCGGATGAAGGTCCGACTTATATTGATGAAGCTATTACTGGAATTGATGAGGGTGTTTGTAAGTGGTTCAGTAAGAATCCCGATGCGTCCGTGGATCTTCCCTTTATTTCATCTATTTGTGAAACCAAGAAACGCTCAATCTGTGACTTAAAAAGTAAATAATATTCTGATTACGATGTGTATCTATTTGTAGTTAACTAAGTGCGTTGCTTATGTCCTGTGTACTTCTGGTTTTCAGAGTTACGAGATTTCACAATTGATATTATTGACGCGGGCCAACCTACGAATCATAGGATCTGCATGACTGATAGTACGATTTACTTCGCTCTGGTGAACATGGAGTCCCTGGAATCTCTTGTTATGAATTCTTACAATGTAAGTTGTGCGTAATTATTGTACAAATTGAATGTTCCACTTTAGACAGTAGGTCAAATACCTGATTTCATGTCATAGATAACACCGAACGCTGTGGAATATCTGAAGCGGAAGAAAGTTGGAAAGAAATTTAGGACCTGTGATATTAAGATCCTTATCCCTCGAGGCTATGTTCGGGTTGAAACGGACGACGAAATATATTCTTCAGACTCTGAAGACGAGACTGCGGGGCCCGTCGTGGTAGGCAAACAACAGAATGATGACTTCATCATGGCTCTCGCTGTCAACTACACCGACTTTGAGCAGGACGATGCCAATAATTCCGGAGATGATGAAGACGACGATCAGGTAAAAGCATCATTTACAAAACGGGCTCTGAATCTGACAAGCTATATCATATATCAGACTCAAAGCTGATTGGCTAGTTTTCCAATGTATCAATCACAGTGTTGTTTTCCATATTAGCTTAAATGATTTTGTTGTTTATGTATCATTCTATCCGTGTATTTGTGTGCCAGAGAATTTTTCGTTGGCACGTGATTGGTTAATTTCTGAGTTTGAATTTGCGAAGTAAAGAAAACAGCGAGATAATTTGATCTAAAGTTGCTGCTATGTAACTATATCTAGTGTCTCTAGTCTATATTTGAAATCTTTTTTATCAGGACCAAGACCAAAATGCTGCAGGAGACTGGGAAGATCACTCAGACGCTGGAAGTAATAATTCGGACTTCGAGCATGACAGCAACCATGGCAGTATTCCGGATGATGACTCCGACATACTTGACGATGATGATAATGATGTTGAAGAGATGGATGTTGAGGTTGATCCTTTTCCTTATCAGAACCCGAATAACGACGACGTTTTCGAAGACGTTCAGGAATTCGAATGGCCTGCAGCTATTGAAGAGGATTTCCCTTTAACCCCAAATCCGCATGCGAATGATAATAGTCAGGATGGTGGGAATTCAGTGCAATTTAGTGGAACTGGAAGCGGCCGAAGCCTTCCTTTCTCAGATGACGAAGACGATCGTCAAGTCGAAGACATGGTTGAGCAAGGTCGTCAGGGTTCCAACGAGGAATTTGTGCTGGGACGTTTCTTCAAGGGCTTAGCTAACAACGTCCATGAAGTCTCCATGAGAGAACGGCGTTACAGAAGCCCTTTGAGACTAGATAGCGACGATTCCAGTGTAGAAGAGGTAATTAGTTTTGTAAAAATGTGGGGAAAATCAGTATTTTCAAAGTTGTTTTGAAATGCATGCCGTATTTGTAATTTGTAACTTGTAACCTGCGCACGACAATTTTATGGCAAATAATGACGATGAACGATATTTTACAGGTTGTTCTGAGTTCCCCGGCCTCGAGCGTCATATCATCTCAGGTGGGTTCCAGAGGCCGTGCCACTAACAATGTTAACAATTCATCTCCTCAATCTCATGTTTCATCGAGTGACGACGAAAGTAGCCATGAGTTTGACTACATACGGTCTCCATCTCCGCGACCCAATTACTCTGACGATGACGATGATTCAGATTCGGATGATGAGAAGGACAACGACAATTGCAACAGCGTGGACACGTTGACCAGAGACATTCCGCTTCCTTCGGACACAGAGCCGTCAGAGGGTGGTCAAAGTTCACGCAGCCGTGGTTACAGTCGTAGAAGTCCAAGTTACTCCGACGATTCGGATGAAGACAAGAAGACGAGTGTCATTCCTCTTCCTTCAGACTCTGAACCGTCACAAGATGGCCGAAGTTCAGTGAGTCCTCACAGTTACAGTCATAGAAGCCCAAGTTCGGTTCGATCCAGTTCCGCCTCTACTCGTCGGGTTGAAAGTGACACTTCGGTGTTTGGAGACGATAGTGATGACGGTGCGAGCAGAGATATGAAGTTTGGATCTAGGTCTCCGTCAGTTGAGTCGGATGATGACGGTAAGGCTTCGTTGAATCATGCTTGTATTGTTCCGCAAGACATAAATGCTTGTATCCATACTAGGATAGTTGTTTCAATGGTTATGTTCTAGATGCTTGTATCCATACTAGGATAGTTGTTTCAATGGTTATGTTCTAGCTTTGCAGCATGAATATTCATAATTCCGGTCACTTTCCACGTGAAGCAAAACAAAAATTCGAAAAAACCAATAGAACAACGCTCGGACTAATAAAATTTTGTATAAGTATTTCGTCCCTCCGTTTTGGACAATAAATACGTAACAATAGAAAACCCAACAGAATATTTGTATCCAATTTCAGACCAGCAACAAAACGAAGCGAGCGGAAGCTCGTCAGCGAGTGACGAAGAAGAATCTCCGTTAGTCTGGGACTCGAATTCGGACGAAGAGGCGGTTGACGACGAGGAAAATGACGTTGAGAGTGAAGACCGCGTGGAGTACGGCGGGCCAGACTCTGACAAGTCAGCCGATGTGGAAGAGGATGATGAGGAAGACGATGAAATGGAAGAACTGGAAGTGGTTGACGACGAGGAGCACGAAAGTGACTCAGGAAGTGAGCAAAACTCGGATGAGAATGCGGAAGCAACTGTCTCTGAAGACGAATATGACTATTGAGCCAAACGAGGTGTATAATTAATACGTAATTAAATATTAAACATCTATTTTGAATTCTATAAATACAAAATTAATTACCTGCGAGTGTTGTTTGGCGAATAATTAGTCACTAACTAATGGTTTAATAATATAATTGTTTTAAGAAATTGCAGTATTGCTTTAGAGACTAATGACATATTTTGAAGCTAATCAAGAAAGTATGTAATGAAATGAATGCGTGTATTGTGCCTCCCCATGTTAGAATATTGTAAAATGTCGAACAAGTTACCGAAACGAAGGTCGAGCCAGGCTCATAATACCTAATGTTTTCCATGTTCTTCGTTCAGTCCACGTTTTAAATCCGACATTGCTATGCGGCTTATTTTATATTTGTATAAAAATACAAGAAATACAAGTATCAAACGCACTGGTCTCAGGGTGAAGTGACACATTGTGTTTTATTAAATGGATTGAAGTCTGGTTATATCTGTGTTTTAATAGCTACTTAGCAAGCCATGTTATACATTTAACTGTTGATCGAATTAGAAACGTTAGTATTATTTTAACGGCAACCGTACATTTTGAAGCTAGGAGTTAGTGTGATTTGAGTGGTTAGTTTTTATTAGATGGGTTAGTCTGTGTTCAGATCATTTGGCTTTTAATTACAATGTGCTAGCTAGCGAGTCATGTTCATTTTAAAATCATTCCTTAATTAAGTATTTATTATTTTGTAATCAATGAATGCATTGTGAAAAACTGCATTTTGTGTAGCTTTAGTAATCTAAATACTGTCCATCTACGTTCTGTAGTAGCTCCATCATGTCTCGTATCGCTCGTTAAAACTAAGGATTTTTTGTTTTGCTAATTAACATATATTACTTGCATTACTCGTGTTAATTTGTAACTAAATTCTTGCTAAATTCAAACATCTACAATTTACAATATGTGTTGAAATTTGGGCGAAATAGCTTCCCCTAACTTAAATTGGATCTGAATTTAATTATTGTATTAAGCCCAAATCTACAACATAGTTAAATTAGAATATCAACTACTAATTACAATATTTTTGTTGGTTTGCGTAAATGGTGTTTGTTTGTAATTTTACTGAATTAAGTACCTTTACAAACAATGTAACTATTATAACTAGTAGCATTAATTAGGTAGGTACTAATAAGATGTACCTAACAAAACCTTCCTTGGTGTATGAAAATAAATAGTGGTCGTCATTCATCATCATTTAAAAAATATTGAAATTCGGGTAAAAACGGATCGAAATGTGGCGGTGTTTTGTTTCTCGCGTCATAAGTCATAATGTCAACACTTCATAATGTTTAATTCAATATTTAGGTTAGGTTATGCTCCATGAAACCGCGTAAATGTGTTAGCATTTAATTCAGGTAAGGTTAGGTCTGTTTTCGCCATATTCATTCAGAGACCTGACTCAGGTCTCTGAATGAATATGGCGAAAAAAGGAGTTGTGTGTTGTATTTCGTTCTCAATTTCGTAGTATATTTCATGTACTTCGACCCGACCAGCGGGAAATTATGAATTAATATTTTTCGAAGCACGTGTGGACTGCTTTACAGATGCAAAGCACAGTGACAGTACAGCTTACGTTTGGTGTTCGTCTTTGCCAAAAGTCAATCATCATTGACAATTGAAATTCCGTTGATCTTGTTGAATTAATTGTATTCTTGTATAAAACCTTTTCCTCTTGAGTTCTGTTCTGTGAACTACAATGACAGAGGTACAACAGCAATTTGCGCCTGGACAGTTTGACGATGCTGAGGAACCCGGCTTTGCATTAAGGTAATATTCCGAAGGAAGCACATCTTCGGTTCGGATACAGTTGTTGACTGTTGACGTTGACTGTGTACGCTGGCATACAAAAATATATTAACCCAAAACATAAAATATTATTTAAATGATTTGTATGTACAAGCAGAGTAACGTGAACGTAGCCCAGCCTTTTTGTTCACTTTTGTTTTTAACAAATCCAGTAGAGTGTCAAATTCAGGTCTTTCGAGGTCAAAGGTGATGTGTCATGTTGCATGAAGAGGTTATTATGTACATAATGGATGTGCATGTCGCGTGACCTGAACCTGTGACCTGGACACTCTGTTTCTGGTATACGGAGAAAAAGTAATTATTTTCATGAGTCATTTCATTGGATGTTGGATACAAATGTGAATCATTTATTCATAAGTTCCACATGTCATTTGCAGGGGCGCCCGCAGCAATGGGCAAGGTGGGCTGTAGCCCACCTGACGATTTTGAGAAAAAGTACTTCAGTACCATGT
>JAQFXY010001374.1:0-10872 GCA_034693865.1 Ceratophysella sigillata | reverse complement strand
GTAAAAAAGACCAAGTTTACCTGAGGGCGCCCTATAACCGATAAAACAAGTTTTCTTATTAGTTCAATCCTAATCTCATTATACCTAACATACGCACTAAGGCCCTAAATTCTTGTGTTTTCCATACTGCAATGAAGATGTCTAAAAAATAGCAGTATTTCTATTACTTACTCTGAATGTATCTATTTGTATTTTGGATCAGGTTCAGAATTGTTATGTCATTTTCAGCATTTAATTTATTGGTGTTACATGCAGTAAAATCTATGATCTTGCCCAACTATACAAGGACCATCCTTGTCTTTGCTTTAACCATAATTCTATATTTATGTGAGAGTATAATTATATTAATACTAAGGCATCGTCCAGCACAGCGTCATGCACTATAATTAACGCGACCTAGGTTATTCCCAATTATACACAAAATGCTATATCAGTATATATATACATAAGTTTATGTAAGGAATAATTCACAAACTACAATTAAATAAATGACGCTCTCTATAAATGAAGCTAAAAAGGTAATTTAATGGGTATACTTATTAGGTTTAATCATGTTTCACAATACAAAATAAAACATTGAAATGAAACTTAGGTATTCTGTATCTTATGCGGAGGTATTTATAGCTATATAGTTTTAGCTACATTTACTATTTATTAGGAAACAGGAATTTAGGGCCTTCGGGCGTATGTTAGATATAATGAGATTAGGATTGAACTACAAAGAAAACTTGTTTTAATGTTTATAGGGCGCCCTCAGGTAAACTTGGTCTTTTTACAGACTGCATTTTATTTCAATTGTTCTTTAAACCGTAGATAATACTACTTAGAAGATATAAGCTAATTCATTAATTGTAAGTGCAGTAATGTAAGAATATATTAATAACACTAGAATAATGAAATAATATTATCTAATACATATTTAGATACAATTTCTAGAGAATATTCTAGAACTGTATGTAAGGGCCTCGGTCTAATTATCGGACAATAAACTCAATAATAATAATAATAAATTTACTCCTATTTCTAACAGGCGCGTAGCGCGAGTGATATTTCGGGGGGGGGTGTTGTGCATATGACTTTGCCTAAAAAACGGATTAAAAATTAAGATCGCAAATTAATGTTTTCAGAAAGATTTAAGACAATATTTAATTTTCAAATTCATTAGAACTTGACTATTAGGCCTATCTTTGCCGGTAGTACTCACTAAATAAGTCTTTGGACGTGTCAATGCCGAAAAGGAACGTTATGCAGTACAAGTGGAAACTGGAAGAGTGGCGAGTATCTTCAGTAGGGAGTAAACGTTTGGAGAAAATCTGATATCACAAGCTTCCAAGGATTCTAGCGCGTTATTCGGCTGATTGTCTGGTTGAACTTTGCTCCACCTATCGATACAAATTCTAACTTCAGTTTCAATCGCTGCCAATGACCCGGACAAATCTTTAGAATAAAAGTTGAGTACTTCGTCCTTGAATTTTGTCCACAATGGATGATACTCGGGCACAACGGTTTGTAGTCCCATAACCAGCATTTTATGATTGGAAAATCTCGCTTTAATTTCATTAGATAAATGTTCTAAAAGGCAAATAATATGCAAGTCGGAAGTATTCTTTTGGCGAATTTGCTAGAACTGTCGAACGATAAATCTGTTTTCGGCTTGTTCGGGCAGCTTTTAATTCAAATTCATGGCGGTCAGCTACCGTTTTAGATTTCTTAAACAGCTTTTCAATCTCCATCTCAACATTCGTTCGCAAACCTCGCACGAAGGCTAAGATATTCTCTACATGTGTAATATAAGAAATTAGGTCCTGTTGTACTTCTTGAAGTTGCTTGGACTTGGAGACAAGAGAGAGGCTAAATGTATCTGCGACTTTGATGATGCTTCCACATCAGTGTCAAATTTTAGGTCGGTTAGGACATCAACAATCGTATCGAAATCGAAGGACAGAATCGTGTCGTTGTACGAATCGGGTCTCACAAACTGAAATTAACTTATTTCTTTTGGTCCTAACATCCTTGACTTCTGAAGTTCCTAGTTTGTTCTTGAGCCGCTTGAGTCGTTATGTTGATCGTCGGAAGAAATTGATTATTTCCTATAGTCGAGGTCGCCAGTCGTCAATCGAATCACGCACTGTTTCCATGGGGAATTTGGTCAATTCTCGCATCAAAGATTTTTTCAGTGCTTCGATACTTTTATGAGACTTAGAACAGACCTTATTCTACAGATTTGACCATATTCCATAGTCCAGGGGACTCAAGTTTGACATGTACCGTAATTCTTCGCCTTGGCTTAACACCTTTGCTGACAAAGTGCAGTGGCGTCTTGGCCATCGAAAACACCCCGGCCCAAATCATCACTGAGGCCGGTTTTGTTTCCTTTTGACCAGCCCACGACTTTGTGGAACAGATTTAGCCTTCTTGGTGTAGACTAGGTCATTTTGTCGGGTAAAATGTTCCTCAACGTTGAACAGCTTCCATCTGTAAACCTAACCTAACCGCTTTCATTTACGCACTAAGCTAGAATTGCCCTAATTGGACTCCAAGGGATTCAATACATGATATTGACTAAATATTTTATATACAGATAAAAGGTACGTAGATATATCTAAACATTAGATTTGAAATATAGCACAAGATAAAACTGTGCAGATGATTTCCTATAACCTGGAACTAACCAAGTTACCTTTAACCTGTGCGGCCCATCATTTGCGGCCCATCACTTGCAACCCATCACTTGCAACCCATCACTTGCGGTCCTGATCATTTGCGGCCCGAATCACTTGCGGCCGCCTGGCGCTGCGACTCCGCTAATTCCTTGTGTTCTTATAAATTAGAATACTTATAATAGGTACTTAATAAATTAGATTATGTGATTTTTAACTGACGTTATTTTAGTATTCTAATTTATAATTTTCTAATTTATTCAATTACTTTATTTCTAATTTGTTGTATTTCTTGTATGATAAAATGAGACGAGAATTCATAATAGTAATTGAAATACATATTACACATTGCATAATCGAATAGAATGGGATTTAATTTGTTTATGCATTATATACCTATATCTCACCTGCCTAAGTCAACACAAGGGATTAGCGGAGTCGCAACGCCAGGCGGCCGCAAATGATTCGGACCGCAAATGGTTGGGGCCGCAAATGATCAGGGCCGCAAGTGATGGGCCGCAATAGATGGGCCGCATGTCGCCCCAAACCAACCAACACAATGCTCTACATATTAACACAATAGTTAGTGAGGCTTTTAGAGTATAACAATTTGCTTTACGCAGTTATAAAAGCTTGTTAATTTAGCAATTATATATTGCAGTCTGAATTTCACTATATATTTGTACAATTGACTCATGCGAATTGTGCTTGTAGTAAGTACATAGACATATGTGTTTAGTGTGGAGTGGTCCATCCGAAACGGCGACAGCACATTTCATTTACCTGATTCAGCTTGAGTGGATAAGTGCCAAATCGGTCGATGATTGTATTCAATTTTAATATCAATGTCAATACGTATTCAGACCAATTAACCATTGTCTGGGTAAGGATTAGTTTGGTAATTGATGTAAATACAAAACTGCTTAATGACCTGAAGCATGAATCACTAAAATAATGGACAGGAGTGCATGGAATGCAACGCAAACTCGGAGTGCAAACTTCAAGCAAAGCAATTTTGAAATATATCCGTACGTATAGACCTATGCATTTGCAGAACCGCAGTCAGCCTTCAGTACTAGTCTATGGTATATGCTAAAATGAATTGTCTCGCTCTGACTATGCTACATTCATCAAATACTGTCGATTGTTTATGTCATCGGAGCTATAATATTTATAATAATAATTATAATATATAATGATATATTAATATTATTATAATATTTTTACCAATTTTAGGCAATTGTCCTAGGCCGAAAAACAACTTTTAATAGATTTCAAAGCTGTTTTTCTTAAAGCAAATAAATAATACAAGCGTTTTAATTTATTTTGGAGTCTCCCGATGAATCATTCCATTATTCAGGTTTGGTTTTTACTTAATGTGTCTGTGACAAGCAGTGGTGTGAGTACAAATCCATTCACGCAATTATTGCCAAGTTAGTTACTTATTCAGAACGAGTTGAAAATACGTTCAACCCAAAGCTTCCTCTGGCCCCACCATGGTATGTCATATTTGGGGTCACGCTTGCGCCGTACGCCCAGATAAATACGGTTTCAGCATCTTGCTACAAGTTCAATATTAATTTTTTTGTTTTGCATTTTCCAAGCATGACAGTAGTACACAAAGTACACCTATTTATTTTACCTGAATTGGCTGATCATGAATCGAATCTCCGACTTCGATAGGACGGGAAAACCTCACAAATGTTGTTGTCGCATTCTGGCTGAAACTGAGAACATTCAAATCATTCTCTTCATCACATAAGGGTCTGTGTCCAACTCCATAGCAATCCTAGGTTATTGTTTTGGATATAATTGAAACTATGTAAAAGGAAATGATGAAAATCAAACTGAGTTGTCCATGTTCATTAACAAAAGAAGTGAATTCGTTTACCTTTAGTTCAACTCCTTGCCCGTTATCACGAATTTCAACTCCAAAAATATCAGCTCCGTCCATTGTACCTTCTGGTGAAATTCCAAGTGCCAAAAAACCGATGTTTTGAACCGTCAACTCAAATGTGATGCTTTCTTTGTCCTCTGAAACTTCCCATTCAAAGTTATAGACGCCGTCAGGGTCAACGATTAGTTGAAAACTTTGGCTTGTGATTGTTAGAAGTAGGAGTACAGTCCTTACTAAGCTTAACATTTTTACGATAACTCTAAATATTACAGACTGAACACTTGGGTAAAATCAAGCATCGAATGTGGCACACTATTTGGTGAATTTAATTTATATAGTCTCAATCTAACGATATAAAATGAACCTGATGTCAGGTATGAATCCTGGATTGCCAGCTGGCTGGGCTTCATTTGGGATTTCCAATATCAGACATACAAACAATGCATTTGCGATGGAACAGGCGTGTTTATCTAACCCATTTATGCCAAAGTGACATTTAAAATTAAATAGTTACATACCTACACATTAAATTACCCTGCCCAAGCTCTAACTAATAAATCCGTTGCCCACTTCACAGAATTGGCTACTAGTATTGTACTGTACATATTATTTCGCTTTTACTATCTTGCTACATACATTTCTATAAAAATTAAACAACTTCAATATATAACGTTCCGTTAAGTTCATGTTTTCGCTTTTCTATTTAAAATTAATAATAAACTTAAACTACACACAATATAATTCTAATCACAGTTAATTCCTCGAGTGCGTTGCCATTGCTTATCGTATTAAGTAATCCATAGTAATAATTAGAGGTGCTCAGCGAAGCTTTCAATAACTTCACTATGCCGAAATATAATTGATTTCAAGCGGAGTTTATTTTATTCCAATAATAACTATTGTGCTAACAGAATTTAAAGATATTTCGATTATCATTATTTTATAGAAATTACTATATGAAATTATTATTGCTTAAGTAAGTATAAATAAGCCGAAGACAAAAGACTGATTTGTACTTTAGTACCCGTCGTGCTACTTGTTACTCTGATCGATTGTAGCTTCATCAGAGTCGAGATACACTAGTTTCCAAGTCTGTAAACATTGAAAAGGAAAACCGCTGTACCAAGAACTGTTCGTGCCCATTTCCCATTGTAGTTTTGACCACTCTCCAATCAAGTATCTGACATTCTGCAGACCCGTTCGTCCGTTTGCTTGGAACAAGGCGTGTTGTTCGTGGGTTGCATGAAAATAAGCGTAAAGGGCACAATGAAGAACGATGCAGCAGCCGTCAATAGAAATCCCGAGTCCTGCACAGGTAACCCCTTGTCATGTACTAAATAATAGCCAGCTAACCCTATTACGGTGGATACAATTATACTGAATACGGCAATCCTTGCTCCTTTTCTAAAAACGGTTTTCCATACTGGGAGTGGGTCGCTGCTCGAAAGAATTGCGGGTACAGCGACTAGACTAAACTAGTCGTCCCTCCAAGACCCGCAAAAACTCCGGTTGACAGAACTAGAAGTGTCTTTAAGACGTGGAGGCTAAGAAAGTCCTGTATTTATAAAAAAATTGGCACTGTAGTGTAATAGCTTGAAAAAATTTTAATCTAGTTTTTAGTAAAAAATTTCCATTTTCTTAGTTTTTCAAACAAATAGAAATCCCGTCCAATTACGTAAAACACATACAGAATAGTATTAATCTACAAAATACTACTTAGTAGGTATGGTAAGGTAAGTCCTAAACATAGAATAAGTCCAATATACATACATAGTAATGTCAATGATTGATATGCTGAGATCATTACAGTCTCAAGTCTCAATCCCAAGGTCACCTTAATCCACCGCACCAGAACGAATGCATAAATACGTCCAGGTTTACCATGGGCTTCGCCATTACTTGTTAACTTTTTATTCACGCCTTCATATTCACAAATAATTGCCAGTCCAACCGTAAGCCACACAACAACAGCCGAGTAAATCACGTGGTAGATAAAAAATGATACTCAAATAACAATTGAACGTCAACTGCGCCCGTCAATTGCTCCCCTGCCACATGCCATTACATTATGTTCCCGTCAATTTTGTTAAATACGTGCTGTATTTGCTGAGTTATTTTATTTGAATTGTAAAGCTTAAATGAGTTACATCAATTACATATGGTAAATACAAGTACACTAAATAAGAAACTGTGTCAACCGTAAAGATGCAGGCATAGCATATATATAACAATAGCATTGGCACTGATAAGCATAAACTTAGACAGACTGGATTTCTAAAGTAAGCTAACTGTAGTGTAACGGTTCACCTTAAAATCATAATCAAGCAACAACTATTCAACAGTAATTGGTATCTTTTTTTTTCTTGTATTTTGAAATTTTGACATTATCACAGGAAGAGATAGACTTTCACTTAATTCTAAATATATTAATATATTTATTTGTATATATATATTAGATTTATTATTATAATATATTATTAATGTTCTCGCTTGTGTTTGGGTGTTCAATTGGTATCGGAAGGTCCCTAGTCCCTATACCGGGTCATTTTTTGATACATTATTACGGATTCAATGAAAAAACTGCTCGCTATTATTCCCAACGATACAAATATTAGAGCATATGTAGTTCAAATGTCATAGTATTGACGGATACAATTCGTTTTTAGATTTTAAAAAAATATATTTTTTTAGAGAAATCAAAGTTTAAAACAAAGATGTAGCTAAAATATGCCAAAAAGTGCTGCAATATGCACTAAAACCAATAAATGCCAAAATATGCAATATATTATACTCAAAGTCCTTGAATACAAAAAAAATTTGCAATAATAAGCTGGCTGATTCTTATTTGAATCCTGAGTCCTGAGTTTATAGTTCGTCGAGATCCGAAATATTAGGGCATATATCATATATGTATGTACGTACCTATGTATTACGTATACATACATGCAAACAAAAAATGCATTTGGAGCCAATCCGTTCGCTAATAACTATCCTCTGTCCATCTATGTAATATGTATGAGGTGAGTATTGCTGTACCACTTCATATCAACAAAAGTAACTTACAGCAAAAAAAACTAATCTTAAGCTATGTAGGAAATCTTCCCTTGTAAGAAAAGAATTGCAAATTTTTGTGTGCCAATTCATTATTCTGTTTTGTATGTGCCCAATGCACATATGTACTATGTGATCAGAAATCAGAATGTAGGTATACAGATGTACATTGTACATACAAGCCACAAACCTGCCAAGTAAGGTGCGTCAGCCACTCACCTCACGCTAAGGAGCAGTGTAGTGCGTCGTAGTAGTAGCAGCGTCTGCTGCTCAACGAACACCATGTCTGGGTATAACTGCACCATATCTGATATGGTAAGTATAAATCTGTATTCGATTATTATATTTAATTCATAGAAATTAGTTCAGAAAACTCGAATTATTCTACAGAGTAGATGGATTGTATGATCGCTCTGGTCATAGATCATAAATAGACAGAGTTAGGTAATGCAGATATTTGAAAAAACATAAGAATTATATATATCGTTCAATTGGAACACTTGTTAAAAATAACATTTAGCTAGCAGCTAGATTCAAACCAAGTGATTTGCAATTTGCATGCATCCCTTAACGAGAAGTTTTACTGAAAAAAATTATTGATTACGGTACGACGGGTGTCAAGGATATTGACTTTCTTTGAATTTTTAAATGAGCAGCAACTTATTAACATTATTCAATATTGCATTATCTTTATTCCAATTTTATATCAATGTCATCCAAATAGAGATGTGGCGTGATAGGTTCCGCTCTACATAGAACATCTTTACACCGATGATAGGTGCACGGCGGAGAGGAGGGAGAGAGCGTACAAACAAGGTGCAAATACTGGATTTATATTGCAACTCGCAATAAGAAACATATTTCGAAATCATCCAGCGTTATACCAATAAGGAATCATGTTTCACACACAAATATTACTCACACTCGATAAAGGTATTTGGAATCAAACATTCTTCCAATCCAATTAAACGTAATATAAATATGTCACAATTTACCTTACATCAATTTGATAAGTTAAAAAAATGAATTACTATTACGTTAGTTCCGCCAAAATGGGTGTATTAAATATATTCAGCTCAATATTTTGTATAAGTAAGTGAATGACGAAACTAAACGTTGTTCTTAAACCGTATAGGTATCTAATAATATAACCTTCGGTTTTTCAGGTGTAACTTGGAGCAATAACCTGAGTACCTGAATCAAATACGGCATATTGATTATACACGAAAATTGTAAGTATTTTGGTTCATCAAGGCAAGTAAGTGGAATTGTTCCTACCTACTACCTCGATCCATGTTAGATTCGAGTATCTCGTACTTTCTAATAAAATGCAGTCTGTAAAAAAGACAAAGTTTACATGAGGGCGCCCTTTAAACGATAAAAAAAGTTTTCTTTGTAGCTCAATCCTAATCTCATTATCTAGAATCAAGTTGGTTACCTTTACCTTTTATTTTTTCGAACGTTTTGATTTTGATTCAACACTTCATAAGGTTTTTTTGCAAACTATGTATGTACATGTATATGAAGTAAGCTTGAATTCAATATATGCAATAATATCCGAAAGCAAAATAAATAGTAACGTATATCTATCGCCAAACGGTATATTACACAATTAAATTATATATTAACCTATGGTTAAAAGAAGTTGTGCTAACACTGTCAAGTGATACAGATCTTCTAAACATACATTTTTTTCTTAAAATTTTTAGCCTCTGTAAACTTTCGTAAGTGACTGGAACCTGTAGTACTTACTGGATTTGGAACCAATTAAAATGCTCTCTGGCTACTTGACCCATACTAAGCAAAGTGGAATCAAGATCTGTACACTATCACTCAGTACGTTTACATACACCGGGCAATTATACTTATCACTAAACACCCTACGGCAACCCCCACCAGCGTTCTGGACTGGGACTGGACAGGGTTTTCAATCAACTCTTTAAATAGGTACCTACAAAAACTTCGACTCATTCAACAAATTAACTATTTAAACTATTTACTATTATTAGAAATCATTAAGGAATCTAAACCGGTTATTTAAGGTTACTTCTTGAGATGGCTGTACCACCACGGTCAGAGTTGGGAGCTGTAGTCCCTAAACTACTACATTTATTGAACTTAATAATGCAAGAGGCTTTTTTATAAATGCGTTTCAAAACACAGAAACTTTTCAAACATTGTTTTGAAATTTAGATTAAGGCTAAATTATTGTAATAACTGAGTTTGTATTTAAAGTTTAAAAAACTCTCTTGAATTCTCGCAACTGTCTCCGAATGTGAAATGGGAAGTGAATGCCTCTTGTCAGATTTGGTGTGCTTGAGAATCCTCTTACTTACCAATCACCATCAGTCGTCCTTCGTCCTGACAAGAAGTGTCCTTTAAGAGTTGTAAGTTGTAATACATAGTTAAGTAGTACTACTGGTTCAACCCACATACCAAGCCCACGACCTACTAGGGTCTCCAACTTGTGACCCCACCACCGTATATGTATGTAGTATTAAACAAGCGTTCTGCGTGTGTGTCAGTTTGCTACATTATTAATATAATTACCTCTCACTTACCTGTAATGGAGTCTGTGCGCTGCTTGGCAGGTAATAAGAGGATGACGCTGAATAATGTTTTTTACAACTGACCATTTTGTCAAAAAACAAAACTTACTTAAAGATACAATCTTGGTGAATCTCGCCCGATTTTATACACTAATAGCACACGCTCGAGCCACCCTTTCACTTTCGGCTTGCGCTCTGCTACAAACAATGATAAATGAAAGATTTGCTTATTAAGGCCGTGTAGAATTACCTATGACAGGCTATTGCGTCGAAGACAATCCTACACACTTTGTAAAAAGTGCTTCTTGGCTTATAGTCATTATCGCTAGCGGCTTCCAAAATTGCGTACGAAGTAGATACCATACCTCCTTCAAGCTAACCTGACCCTCAGGTGCTCGAGACTAGGAAGGGGGGGGGGTTTCTAGATGGGGTCAGGCTCCAATTTTCTGGTCGATGGCGCAGTCCTAAGTCGTATGATGGCTGGGATTGTCTACGACAGCTTTATACGCATTAAACAATGGAGCCGAATCAAAACCACGACAGAATCGGGTAGGGGGGTTTACTCTGTAAAAGCTACGCTGTAATAGCTATTCGGTTAGTTATGGCAAAACGAATATGTCGTTACATAAATCAAAAGACGAGGGTTCAAGTAATTCCCGGTTCAACCAACAGCATAATAGTGTTTTTATTTAAATATAGTAAATAGTGAAATGTT
>JAQFXY010001373.1:0-10878 GCA_034693865.1 Ceratophysella sigillata | reverse complement strand
ATAATAGGATTAACTATATTTGTACGAGAAATTAATACCCGGGCTTGAAGCCCGGGCGCCCGGGCTTTGACAAATTTTCGGGCTTGAAGCCCGGGCTTGAGAATCGGCCGGGCTTGGACTCCCTAATTTGCATAGGCCACTTCAGCTCAGCTTAAGAAATTGCACATTCATTCTCCACTATCCTCTGCCAAGACATCAACATCAACAAGGATCAGATAGGCAGTATATCTTACAATACAAAATACAACATACAAATAGAATAATCTGAATAAGCGGAAAAGACACCCCTGCGACAAACACATGCAGAATTATGCATGTCTGCGAGTAAGTGTCTAGCGTAGATGTGCTGTTAATTGCCTACCAAATCGATGCAATCAGCTTTCTACTATATGCTCCTCGTATGTGTTGGCAAACGGGAGATTAGGTTAAATAAACTAATAATGCATTTGGAGATGTACGCGTACATTTGTGCTGGAGTACAATTCAATAAAAACCTTTGATGTGAGGCCATTGCTGGTACAGGAGCACGTATATGAGGAAGTGGGTAAAAAGCCCTGGGAGCAGAAAAACAGGGTAGGGCCCCTTTCCCGCACTCAGCCATACGAATTCCTTAATGAGTTGAAAAGGTGAAAACTGAATCTTTTCTCACAGCAAGAATCCCTTTTGATCAGAGAGCACTGGAATCTGGAAGGGTTGTATCCATTGAGTGCCTCTCCTCTGTAGTTATAGCCAACATAGTCCTACATACAGTACTGCCAATGCCCAGTGGAATGTAAGATGCAAAACTTCATCTTCATATATGTACGACTGAGTGGTGAGAAGAAGGAAAAGATCTTGACTCGGAAACCGGTTTAAAAAGTTAAGTTCTCTCTAATTTTTTACACCCTTCAAAACAGAAGAAGATTTTTTAAAAGCTGACTAATCCGTACAACGGAACAACATGGGCCAATACTACAAACTTCATCTGCGACCAGTGACCAATCTCACCTCTACACATTAATCTCTGCACCTCCGTCCAAATCTCAAATGTGCAAAAAAGTGATTTTAATTCTCCTTTTCTCCCCAATGATTTAGTGGAGTTCGGATTGGTGGTTGGGTTTGTATCTGCGAGGAGAGCTGCCTTGTTTTTCCAAAAGTTTCCCCAGATCCAGGCAAATGTATTCTTAATTATTCGAGACCACGAGAAGATTGTTATCGTCAGAGTTAGGGCTCTTGTGCAGGGCTGAGACCTTTCTGAACAAACCAAAGAAAGCCACAAGGAAACCCCGGCTCAGTCTCATCTAAAATTCCTCTCAAGAGTTTAAAACCTCTTAATTTTTAATTTGAAAATATGACTCTCCAACCCTCGCTCCCATCATCTTACAGCCCAGCAGCTGGGAAGGAAAACTGGAGAAATGAGACTTTGAGTTCATGTACAATTTGTGGAGAAAAAGTTTATCGAAGGAAGTGAGAGGAGAATCTGGGCTGAGTTGAGCAGGAGCGGACGTAAGTACGTAAAGGCGGCATAAGGGGAAAAGCTGGTGGAAACCTAATCGATGGAATCCATAAATTAGAACCAAAATGTGATCTGTTCCAATAAAGGAGACACTCTGAGTTTTTTCTCCTTCTTCCTCAAACGCCTTCTCGCTATTTCTCCCTATTGCCCATCTTATCCCAGTCTCAATCTGGTACAGGAAAAGAGATTCAGCAGCATCTCATCTCCTCTCTGCCTAAATATGCTCTTCAAATGGAGTCGCCTAATATCAATATGAATGTGCATCTGAGCCAAGTCTTATATGGACTGAAATAGGAAGACCCTCGATTGACATACTGCTTTGCCTTTCTAGGGTGGAGGCTGGAATTTGAGGGTGTTGAGCCACTACTGCTAATTTAGTGTCATTCCGCTTCTTTTTTAACGAGCATCTGCTCAATTTGCTCCTTTATCCATTTAATCAGCTTAGACTAAGGTTAAACTACACTATACACCTATTTTGCTATTTCTAACTCATGCATGTAAATAGAAGCAAGGTAATTATCCGTGTACCTTGTTAAATTGGTTCATTAATTTTATTTTAAAAGAGTTTAGAAATTGCTATTTAGGAACAATAATTCAAAATATTCGGGTCCCCATATTGTGATCCAACGGACGCCAGTCAGTCCCTTGCTCTTAAGTACGTAAATTCATGCTTTAAACGAAAGTACGGGAACAAGTTAAAGTTGACGTCTCACCATGGTGTTTGGTGGTTTTTCTTGTTCCGAGAAGAAAGTGAAGGAGCGAGAGAGAAGAAGACAAAATCACGCACCAGACCAAACCCATATATTTGCATTAAAGTATGACAGGAGAAAATATATCATTAGCATGACTCACTTACTTAAATTATAAAGAAGAAAAGTTTTCTCAGCCAAGACGCAGAGGGCCAGACGGGAGGAAGAACCCGATGTTACGCTTCTCAAAAAGTTAGGCCTGGCCTGAATCTTGTACAGTACAGTCTCCCAGGAACCGGGCCGCTGGAGTCTCCCCAATGCACCCGGGATAATTTACTGGAGGTTCAGCGGAGACAAGTGAAGGAAAGTTCTGATTAATTTAAACGTTTTGGAATCAGGGTCTGGGTTTTGCTGAAGACACTCAAAATTCCCCAACTGAACGAACTCCTACTTTGTGGAGACAACTATAAACTGTCTCTCGAGATATTCAAATTTTCTCTAACATAGAGGCAGGGGAAAGGGTAAATAGACCAAGACAGGGCTTTGATAAGAGATCTTCTTCTCCGTAAACACGTGGGACCCGACTCCGTGTGTGTCATGGAACGTCCTTCTCATCAGCCTCCTTTTCAAACTTCATATCACATCAGAACGGATCACACACTTGAGTGATGGAAAAGCCACTCATCTTCTTAAAAGGAAGCCTCAGCCTTAATTCCAGACTTTCGTAATAACTTGGAGCTCTGACCTCCTAAGTCGGGCAAGCGGGACGGCAGGTACGGTGGCCAAAGCCCAAACGCACATCTCCATCAAAGTAACGATGAACATCTCCAAATATTGGGACCTGACTAGACCCTCGAATTAAACTCTCAAAAGGTATTTTCAAATCCTTCCGCTTCACTCAACAATGACGCTCGTCAACCGAATACCAGCCGCCATCTTGAGTGCTCACAGAAATATGGACTCGCCTCTGGCTCAGGGTACTTCACTTTAATTATACTCCGTGTGATACGCTGGATAGCAAGTACAGAGACATTCATAGCCCGACAGGTCATTAGCTTTACCCAGAAAACGTAAAAAGTAAATATGGCCAATGTGATTCGTATGCCCACTCCTCGTTGCACTGATTAGGCCAAGAAATTGTAATATAACAAATCGAATTAATGTATTTACTGGTTCTCATTAAGAGCAACACCGAAGTAATTTCAGCCATTTCGAATATAACGAATTCGACGGCATACTTGTGAGATTAGAGCAGAACTTGGGCCTGAAGGCGGGTTCAAAATGATCATGTTTCATGCTGAATGAAAAGGAATTCCGTGTCATTTTTCCCACTCCTCCAACATGCAGAGGCCTAAGGACGGAGCAAGTGAAGTTGGAAGAATGACAATTAAAATGTTTGGGAGGAGAATGAAAAAAAGGACCAAGTTTAAGTTAGTTAGTTACGCACTCACTTACTCTAAGAGTCACACTAGACTTCCCAAGAATTGCATAGGATAAGGAAAACGAAGAGGAAAAAACGTGAAACTCAGCCATGTGTGTGTATGTACAAGCATCGTACAAGTAAGCACTCCAAGCCGCATGCAGTAGCGGTGGAATGGAAATTTAAGCTCGGGATTAGTTAGTTCATTATTAGTTAAGTTGGATTTTTTGATGAGACTGGGAGCCAAAAAGGATGAAATCGCTCACTTCCGTTTTCTGGCAAAGAAAACACGAATCACATATGTCTTCTCCCCTTATTACATCATGCCACAGCCAGATTCAAGCCTTCTTCTTGCCTTACTCAGAATGATTCATTTTTTCTCTCTAATTCCCAACTGAAACGGAATAAGAATGACATGAACGTGTGTGGTATAATTGAAATCCACATAGGGGAAAATATTAAAATATAATGAGCATGACAATGCCAATTTAATGTGCTTACCGTGAACGCTTCTTTTATTTTTGCATTGCAGCGGTCATTGGTACTTAATGGAATATTTCCATGTCCTAAAAATCACATTCCACTCTTAACCCGCCTGCTCACAGCGAGCTCGAAAATCATTTGAGCTTCTGAAAACATGTGATTTAATGCATTCTCTTGTATACTGTAAATAGTCACCCGTACGGCAGTAGTTGCTTACTAATTTCCTATGAGCAGCTTTGCATTACGAGTTAGGTAAACTGGATGTGTAAAAGTGCATAATTCACCGTGGACTCGATTATTTAAGAACTACGAGTTGGAAGATTAAGCCTCCGTAGTCCACAGGAATGCAGTTGCCGTAAATCTGTACTTAATTTCCATCCGGATAACATGTCTTTTATTTTGAGAGCATCTGAATTTAAGTATCTCGGCAACTAACGGAAGAATGTGACAGGCAGAATAACAAGAAGATATAATTACCCGAGAAGAAGCGAGCCTGACTTTCCCATAAGGGAGACATTAAATTAAATTCCTTGGGAGGATATAAAAATAGTAGCGTTATATCGTCCTTTTGGACCATTGTTTACGGGATTCCGCACTTATTTTTTTGGGTATAATTTGAAACACTGTAAACTACAGCACAGTTCTTCCTTCCGACGAGAAGCCACTAGGCTGATAGGGAATTCTCCCAAGCTCATGCTGGGGTAATTAAGCCTGAAATTACTTAATTAGTCCTACAAATAGAATCATACTTTGTAATTGTAGGGTGCAGGAGTGTAAATAGGAATTAGTGGAGCATTTACACAGTCGTGCACTTGAATAACTATGCATAAAATAAACACTTCATACTGCAAAGGTCTCAATCTCAACTCACTTCCTTGCATCAAAAACCCATGCACAAGCATTGTAGCGTGTAATGCATTGTGATCGTGAAAGCCTGCGGAATCCAATAAAGGAAATCTACTAAATTAGTTTTCTTAGTCCAATATGACATGTGCCATTTTCATTTCAAACAGAAAAATTGGTTCTGACTCTTGACCTCCGTCTCTCCTTTTGGTCACCGACACAACTTGGCAAGAAGACTTCGGCAGAGGAGCCGAACATTGGTCTGAGCTGAGGTCAGGCCAGGCTGGAATATATTTATTTCAGTGCCTGGAGCCAACGCGTGGCGTATGCCCAGAAAGGAAACCCCGTCTGATACAGTTAATGTCATTACACGGAGAGCAGATTGATTGGTAGTGTGGTTCTAGGGCTCTGAGGCAAACTTTTTTGGCAGCACATTCCATTGTTTTCCGTCTGAGCGTATGTCCGTATATCCTTCAGTTCTTATATCCCTGCTGAATTCCGAATTCGAATGTGATACTCTTTAGAAATAAATCCTTAAAACGGCATAATTCAAAAGTGCTGCAGTATATTCAGCGAGCTGGAATAAGGATGAAAATGGGGCTAGGAAACTGGAAAGATTGGGATGATGCTGAAAGGCCGATAAAAAGATTAATAGATGTGGATATAAAGTCATAAAAGTAAACAGAGCGGCCTGTTGTATCTCTCCATGTTTATTCTCTCCTTTTGTTTCAATTCGAAGCAGTAAACTAGAACTACCAGTTGAATAAATACAATGGGCCGTATCTGGGCTTGTGTATTTCTTTTTATGGTCTTCCTCTATCAATCCCTTCGTTGATCAACTCTCTACGTTAGACCGTAACTCTGGGCAAGCCATGCACGCTAAGCGTCTCCGGTCTTTTATGTCCAGAGTAGTGCATTGGACAGAGAGTCAAGCGAATAAAGGTACGCTACATTGCATGGCTGCATGAAAATACCTTTACGGAGAACTAGCCGCTTCTTCCTTATGTCACCAATTCGTTTTGATCGCTTTACTGCATTACAGTCGAGAAGACAGAGCAAAGTCGAGAAAATGTCATCAAGAAGCAGCATAGGCAGGCCTTATTTTGAAATACTCGACAAAGTTCACCAGTGAAATGTTATCGTGGAGAACATTCAAGCTTTACTATATCTTCCTTCCTGTCTCAATTTCAACTAAATCCAGTTTAAGAAAAATTCATTCTTTTTTTGCAAAAATTCTTTTCATCTTTTATTCTCGACGTAAAAATTATTTAAAATGAAACATGAATTGCTCAGTTCTGCTGAGCTACTCACAGCCAGTTGCTCATTCATTAACTTTCATGCAATTACTCTCCGTAGTGTACAATACACGGCTCGAAACGGTATTGTTTCGCAAGAGTTTCTTCAGCTGATTCGAAATGCCAATAGACCAACATGGGGAACTCGGCTCAACACCGTAGTAATCCTTTCTCTATTTCCATACTTGTAAAGGTTTACGACTGTCGTCAGGGACTCAGGCTAGTCTGGAGTAAGTTCTGAAATTCCCATTCTTAGGAAAATAAAAACTAGTCGGGCAGTATAACAACTCGCCTAATGTCATTGCATAAGTAGGAGAAACTGCGGGCGTTCTTTTTTCCCTCTGTGCAAAATAAAGCGGGTTGGAATGGGTGGCTCGAATGGGTCTCTTTGATATTTTATAGTCGTTTTGATCCTGGAAAACACAAGTCGGCTGCTCCAAGTCTCATTCCTTCTCATTTTCAAATCCAATACAAGACTGGATTAGGATCAGAAGAGAAAAAATTGGAAAGAGAGCTCAATGCCCATTTATACCTTCCCAACTTGACCCTTTAATACTTGGGCGATAAATCCGAAATTGCTTTTACTGTACTTACTTTGCATTGATCAGAACAATGGGTTTTCTGCCTGCTCAGAGGATCAAAATAAATGCTTCAGCCCGCCCATTCTAATTATCTTTCCATCGCCCGATGGCAAAATTTGACAGGAACTCAAGGAAAAATATATTTAGTTGACCATAAAAATTTAAGATTACTTGGCATCTCTGCACACACTCATGTCCTTTCCTTGCCGTGTAATTTACAAGACATCTTATAATAATATGACATATACCTTCAAACTTGGATCAAATGGGAGGTCGTGTTAACGCCACTCATTCCAATTGTAAATATCACAATTCAGATATGTATTTCCGTTTCAATTTTACACTGTGACGGGTGGAAATTGAATTATTTTTAGTACACGTTGCTTATTTAAGTTCACATAGATTAGCCTTCTATGCAGGATGGTTTATGTAAATGTGGATAAATATAGAATAGCCGGTAACATAAGCCGTTGTTGGTGTATTAAGTATGCCGGTCTTTATGTATTATACCTTAAGTTTTCCAAGTAATAATGGAGAATGAAGAATTACTCCGCAGAACACAAAGTTAGTGTTTGGAAAAAATGAGCAAAGGCATTAAATGTTAATGTTGTGTCCCTATGTGAAAATAGCCATTGCCTTACGTACTACAACAGAGTACTGCACTCACTGCCTAATACTTAATATTCCTTTTGGTCGTCCAAAAGAAGAAAAGCTATTAGTACTCGTAACATTTTTTATAGGCAGAGGAGAGAACGACAATGGACTGCCATAAAAATCCATTGATTGAATCACATCAATCTTATCCAACTTGAAAGTTATTATTACTCCTTTCCCCGTGCTAGTGGCTCAGAGACTCAAAAAAGTGAAAAAAAAAGTATTAATAGGCATGCTGGCTAATATTTTTATGTAGTTTGCCATAAGCCGTGTTCTCCATTTTTACAGCCTCGCTAATTCCAGGGCTCCAGTCAGTCCTGTTATTACCTGTCTCGATTGGGTTTACTTGAGGCTCGTAACAAATTCTTTTGTCATTTATTAACCCTGCTATTTAAATTATGTGATTTTTGAAATTACCCTGGGTCTTTGACTCGCTGAATGCCCTGAGTGAGCCGGAGCTCCGAATTGCTCGCTAAAATTAGAATCCTGAGTCAGCTCTGCTGCGGAGGAATGTGTTAAATATTTGGACGACTTAAGCTCCACGATCACGGTTTAGCACGTCGATACTCTCTGAATCTAAATGTAATTAACCTTATATTCCAGATTTCCCTTTTTCTTCAAAGTCGTGACATACTTGCCAAAAGCTTTTCTGGTCGTCTCTATTGTTGTTCCACATTCTATTGTGCGGGGTGAGGATGGTAGAATGAACTCAACCATTTGGATTAGGGCTTACATGGTGATGATGTGCTTGAGAGACTAGCTCGCTCCTTGCTACCCATCAGCCAGGCCTTTAATCCCAAATCCCAATAAAGAATAATAAAAAAAGGTGAGAAGTACGGAGAGAGAATGACTAATCATATTTAGGCCTTAAGTAACATTTTCAAAACTCAAAATAAAGCTCTATTCTTCCATTCGTGAGTTGATCATAAATGAATCAAAGGAGGCTTCCATTTTAGTTTATGATTGTTGCTTCCTTGCTCAAGAACGACTTGAGAAGATTCAGAGTCAAGTATGCTATCTCTTCCAACACTTCGGCTCTATTTGCCCATACACTTACAACTCTATTTGTCTACCATTTATCAACTTGTTCTATTTCTTATACATTGGTTTAAATTGGAATTTGAACAATACACGTGCAACCATCCCACGATTTGATTTTTATATCCGTGTGTTTATTCGCATCGGGATGTAGAACATTTTACTCGGATTTGTGTCAAAACAAAATCAACGTCGTTAATCAACACTATTTGAATTGGCTAATTAAAATCTATTCCCAAACTTAGCGCTCCCTTGTAATATATAGGTAAGTAACGTGGTTTCGATTTCCCAGTTCATTTAATAAATCGTGCTGAAGTGAGTCGCAAGTATACTGTAATTATCTTTAGAAATTCAATTGATCATGACATTATGCGGTAGTAAAAGAGCTAACAAACATAACATTCGAAGCAGTGGTTTTGGATCGACAGCGCAAATCGTGATTGTTTTTTTAGTGCAAGTATTGTAAATAAATTATGGTATATTTTCCCTTAAATTAGCCTATTAACATTCGTGTATACCATGCAAATAGGTGAAGATTTTGGCACAAAACTAACAAAGACTTGTGATGTCCATTGAACATAATTTTGAAGCAATTGCATAATGCTCAACACAACCGTAAATCCAAATGTTATTCCAAAGTGTAACAAAAATCCTATTCAAAACGCTAAAGTTCCCGTTCGAACGAGATACTGGTTAGTAGTTAGCACTCATTTGATTCCATCCATCCACCAATAAGGCCCTAACCCTTGTGACTACAAGCCCAACTAAAAAACCACGTTGTTTACTCGCTTATTACGACGAGTGCCCTGCCTCAGAACGAGGCAAGGCAGCGGAGCCTAAGCTTAAGTATGGCTAGAATCCACAATGGTATTTGTAAGTAATCACTAGGTAGGTACATTACTTATTATCAACTCCGTCCCTCCTTGCCTACCATTGTTATGTTCCGGAACGGGATTCCAACGCTCCACTGTTATTACAATTTAAGGCTTGATAATCCCAGAGAAGTAAATTTTTTTTTTGAAAAATATGAAAATGAAAAGGAAATGGGACGTGTAAATAAAGCTCACACCCACTCTGAACTCCCTGACGAACACGCTCAGGCGAGGAATATGATTATTTAGTTTTCTGATTAAAATTACAAGTCACACAAGAGAGAGGAAGGATGTACGTACATACGTTTTGTACATAACTGGACATGCATACACCTGGGATAAACAGAGGTATCCGTAATGGAATATGCAGAGGAAGGAGTCCGGAGATTCTATCTGACAACACAACAAGGCTGGTAGTCAAATGCACAAAAAAAAAGGGATTGAGCAAAAATACTATTTCACTCAACAGTGTCTCGGCTCGGCGTTGGCGTCCTGTTTACTCGAATCAAATTAAATCAGATAAAAGCGTCCCAGCCTCGAACTCTCCTCCGAATCATCAACAATCAACCGGCATTACAAGTGGAGAAAAATGGAGCCGAAAAACTCTTAAGATTAAGTTAGCATGTTGAGAGTTTTGAGAAGATGTAAAACAGGCCGAGAAGGGAGTGTGATTAGATTGGAGACAAGGAAATACACTTTAATATATTTGTTGAACTACATCTTCTTCCCAAGTCCAGAGGAAAAAACGGCCTTAAGTACCTATAAATACTTACTTCCAATCTCCTCTCAAACAGAATGACAGGCCCAGTTTGATCCAGACCATGTATATCTCACTATCTACATCTCACATACAGCTTATAATATTAACTAGACCTTCAGCTCAGGTCCAAGCCAGGCTCAAATTCTTGCACCACTATGAACGTGTAGGAAACCAGACTGGACCCTTGGTCAGCTGAAGTTACCTCTTTTGTGGCCATGAGCCTTGTCTACCGCCTGGGCCCTCTTTTCCAGAGCAAAAAATTATGTTGATAATGGATTATCGCTATTATCAAATATATTTAATTCAGGCGTCTACAACAAACATAACTTGTTGGAGAAAATGAGTAAGTACAGGATTTTCCGGGTGACATAAATATATTTGCAAAATTAGCATGTTAAGAAAACTGATTACAGAGTAATAAATAATAATTCGTGACTAAAGAGAATTTCGTATGAGAAATTAATTCAAAGCACGGACTTTGCGTGATAAATCCTTGCAGAATCTGAATTTAACGGAGACATTTTTGGGCATAAGAAGAAAATCGGTAGAATGCATGTCTAGAAATTGACGTATTTGTGGAGGATCCATGTGTTGCATGTAGAAAAGTGAAGATAAGAGTGGAGACGAAATAAGGGTCCTTTTAAAAGCTGAACAGGAGAGAAGGGAATTTTCAATTTCAATTTCAAATAAGATTTATTCAAGAGTCTTTTCCGCTTCAACTTACAAATACACCACAAGTAATGGATCT
>JAQFXY010001372.1:0-10879 GCA_034693865.1 Ceratophysella sigillata | reverse complement strand
TCAAGCTTCTCAAAAATCAGGAGAAAGCACCAGCCAGCTTTCACCTACTTCCGGTTGAAATCACTGACTTCTCCTCACATGTTTTTTTAGCTACATATGTAATCGTTTCAAGTGTCAATGGGGCATTTATTTGTTTTGTTCCTCGCTGCTTATCACTATTTAATTTTTAGTTTCAATTCGTGTGTCTTGCAGGAAGAACAATGCCGCTTTTTTGTCGGTTCTACAAGGAGAGGTATCCGGAAATAGATGAGGTGGTGATGGTAAATGTGAAGCGAATTGCTGAAATGGGAGCTTATGTGCACCTTCTCGAGTACAACAACATCGAGGGCATGATCCTTCTCTCTGAATTGTCCCGACGGCGTATTCGTAGTGTCAACAAACTCATTCGGATTGGAAAAACGGAACCCGTCGTCGTTATTCGAGTTGATAAGGAGAAGGGTAAGTGCTAAAGATTTTTGTCCCAAACTGCGACCTGCGAGGCAGGCTGGCGGGGTATACCGGAAATCTTGTACGATATAATATTTTGTAAATGTTTTAGGTTACATTGATTTGTCAAAACGGAGAGTGGCTGCGGAAGACATTGAGAAGTGTAATGAACAGTTTTCCAAGGCAAAAGCTGTAAATTCCATTCTTCGTCACGTGGCTGACCTTTTGGGATATGAAACGGACGCCCAGTTAGAAGAACTATACGTTAAAACAGCATGGCACTTTGAAGATAAATACAAGCGCAAGGCGTCTGCTTACGATGCCTTCAAACAAGCTGTGCAGTAAGTCTCCTAATTTAAAATCAATTAATTTGAAATTACACAAATATAAGTCATGAACTGTCTCACACGTGTAATTACCTACGTGCACCCAATTAATTTGTTTTGCATATTTACAGAGATCCAACTGTTCTTGACGAATGTGGCCTTGATGACGAAACAAAGACAACTCTGCTAAATAATATTCACCAGAAGTTGATGCTCCAGTCGGTAAAAATCCGTGCTGATGTTGAAGTGTCATGCTATGCTTACGAGGGTATTGAAGCAGTTAAAAAGGCACTTCGTGCTGGTCTGGAGTGTTCCACGGAGCAAATTCCGGTCAAAATTAATTTAATTGCTCCTCCTTTATATGGTAAGCTAAGAAGTAACAAACCGTTTTAGGTTCAGTTGGATATCGCGTATCGCGTTCTTGTGTTGAATCTATAATTGAATTCCGGTTTACCCAAAGACAATTGCGTGTCTAATGGGTGTCCAATAGTTGACTAGAATAATGATATGATTTGATTATGCACCAATATTGATTGATTGATTGCGGTTTGCAGTGGTGACGGCATCTACTCCAGAGCGTCAGGAAGGGATTGACTTGGTTCAGCAAGCGATTGACCGGATTGAGAAGACAATCAAGACTTTCGGTGGAAGTTTTAGTGTTCAGATGGGTCCTAAGGTCGTGACCCAGATTGATGAAGAAGAGCTGCTCCGAGCAATGGAAAGAGCTCAGCTGGAGAATGAAGAGAAAGCGGGAGACGATGACCAGGATGAAGACGAGAACGGCGGCGGTGGGGACGATGGGAACAATAAAGAAGGCAATGCAGATGAGGAAGACGAAGAGGCAGATGAAGCATAAAATGCATTCGAAACACTTTTTTATCACCCAAATTATTGGAACGATTTAATTATTACTACTGTTCATTACCTCTGTTATTCTTTCTATGTTTCCACGATCTGGTTTTGGAATAAAGAGTTTTTGATTATCACGTCCATAGCCAAAAGTATTTAAGAAAGGCGTGATTTGATGCAGGCCGCTTTCAAATATGCTCCGAGGTCTCACGGAACACAAAAGATAATGAAGGTTAAGGTGACGCTTCGGACTTCGAAGTTGGGCTGCGAGGTCGTGAAGTTTCCGTTTTCACAATAATTTCAACAATGGCAGAATCTTCAGAGGTTTCGTAAGGTTCAAGTTCAAGGCCTGAAGACACCCTGTGCTTTGTGTTGCGTCAGGCTTCGGACTTAACCTTAGGTTTCAATTTAAATTCTACAGTTTCTTTTCTGCCATCGGCAGTGCATTTACAGTTGCTTTTTACAGTAACAGGTTACAGGTGACAGCTATTGGTTCACATTTAGAAAAATTTTAAGACCTTGCATTTTTTAATTTTATTCGGCCAGAGCCAAACCTAATGGTAAACCCAGGGCACGTAACGCTCTGCGAAATCCTGATCTTGAAGACAAAGATATAGTCAATACTAAAGTCTAAAGCCGTAGCATCATTATTAGCACTCGGATTTCGGATTCCGGTAATTACCTAGGTCATATTGAAAGAGCCAAAATGAAATTAAAGCAGCATCGAGCACGGCAAGTACAATTTTTTTTGAATTTTAAGCCGGGAAATTTGAATGCAACTTATTCGTCTCTCTAATAAATCCGAATATATCTTACATTTGACATTAGTTTGTAGCTCTTTTGTCTTTGCTAGAACGTTGAACGTGACCTATGACCTTTTCACATTTGACAGCTTTATAAAACACCAATGTTGGACCGGTGACACTGGGAACTGGGTCGACTGAAGTGGTGGGACCAATGGCGAAGTCTGTGTTTAGGTTCGACTTTCTCCTGGTCATTTTCCTCGTTCTACTCAATTTGGGTGCAGCGACAGGTGTGGAACAAGCTGCAATTTCGGCTTCAGATTCGAGCAAGGACAAGGACAACTGTACTTCAGTAGCCGGAAATGGGACAGCTGCCTGTGTTGTTAATGGAACTAGTCAACAAAAGCCCGACCACATGTAAGCTAAATAAGTACAAAGTATTCGATGTTTGACGTAAACCCTGGGACGTAATTGCAAATGAAATAAAATGAGATATATGTGCATTATATTGTATTTGCTTTTTTGCAGAGGAGCAGCACCAGGGACGCATTCCGATAAAGTCATTAATGTCACGTCGAAGCCCACGCCGAGTCCCGACCTTGGCCTGCTGCCTGCAAAGGGTGCAGCCGAAGAGGAACATCATAGCTCAATGGCAATTTTCTTCGTACTCAGCGTTTTAGGTGACTGATCTGATCTACACTTGTTAATTAAAAAAGAATAATTTTTTTATTCCGATGTCGGATGTCTGAAGGGAATTAATGACATAATTTCGCATATGAAACAATTTTCTAGGATTATGCATCTTATTCATTCACGGTATGATTCAAACGCAGCTACAGTATATACCGGAATCAATCGTTGTCATTTTCTTGGGTAAGCTAAGCGATATACGTAAACCAGTACGAGATTAGAGTTAGTAAAGTATTAGTAGTATTTCATTTGTATTTGTTTTGTTCTGTTAAGGTGCCTTGATTGGATTGTTTCTGAAGCTTATTTCGGATTCCAACTCATATTTTGGAAATTGGCGGGTAAGCGTAAATCAATTTACTGTCAATTATCGATGTCAGAACTTCTGGTCTCAGATCCTCAAAACACAATTTTAAAGTCTGAGCCGAGACTCGAATTTGAATATTTGGTTTTGAGGTTATAAAGTTTCTAGCATCGTTTCCCTCGATATTGATTCATGGATTACTTGGTTTTATTTTCCTATAGAAAGAAGAGGCTCTATCTCCTACCGCATTCTTTCTAGTCTTGCTACCCCCAATTATATTCGAGTCGGGATATAATTTGCATAAGGTAACTTCTATAATATGAAATGTACTTTCACTATCTGCTAGCTTAAACTTATGTGTGTAGCTTATTTATGATTTTGATATTGATATATTCTTAACAAAGGTTTCACACAAATTAAACGATTAGTATCACTATCGGCCTTCTTTGCTTGCAGGGCAACTTCTTTCAAAATATTGGATCAATATGCGTATTCGCAATTTTCGGAACTGTGATCAATGCTGTTGTGATTGGGTCGGGTGTCTACTTGCTGGGTTTGGTAAGTACCATACTTGTTTAGTGTTTACTCAAAGATCTAAGTTTAAATTGACCATGATACAGGCCGACATTGTGTATCGGCTGGATCTAGTTCAGAGCTTTGCCTTTGGAAGCTTGATTTCTGCCGTGGATCCAGTAGCAACCCTTGCAATATTTGTAAGTGTTGTGTTTTGTGGAAATATGTATTCGATTTCTGCTGCCAATTATTTTTATCCATCTAATTCGTTGTAAATTCCAATTGTTATTTTTCTTAGAGCGCCTTAGACACGGATCCAGTCTTGAATATGTTGGTTTTTGGTGAAAGTATTCTGAATGACGCCGTTTCAATCGTTTTGACTTCGTGAGTGTTCATTTAATTGCTTTATATTTTTAGTTCGTTGCTAAATAAATATCCGTAAATATTATGTTGTTCATGTAATTGTGATCTGTTTCTAATTTAACATCCTAATTTCCATGTAGAACTGTTCTACAACTAAACGGTGAACCCGACTCTACATCTACGGCTCTTCAGGGAATCAGTAACTTTTCCTTCATGTTCTTTGCATCGGCTGGAATTGGCGTGACATTTGCACTTGCTAGTGCTCTCTTGCTCAAACACATTGACTTGAGGAAGAATCCGTCTTTGGAGTTCGGGATGATGCTTATATTTACTTACGGTCCATACACGCTGGCTGAAGGAATTCATCTGTCAGGTTAGTAAAACAAGCATAGCGTTTATTTCATTTCTTAGGTCGCTTGAGATTCGGCAGGGCGTTTAGTTATACGAGAGCGAAAGGGATACTTAATATAATGTATCCCAAAACCAGGAATCATGGCCATTCTATTCTGTGGAATCGTAATGTCTCACTACACTCATTTGAACCTGTCACCGGTGACCCAGATTACCATGCAGCAAACAATGCGGACGCTCTCGTTCATTGCAGGTATACTGTATATTTTGTGGGATCATTTATTTCGAAGATTTAATTTTCATGTCCTTCGTGGAATTGATATTTATGTATGTTTCTAATTGACAGAAACTTGCGTCTTTGCTTATCTGGGTCTGGCCATCTTCAGTTTCCATCACCGGATAGAAATCGCATTGGTTGTTTGGAGTCTCTGTCTTTGTCTGGTGGGACGAGCTCTGAATATTTTCCCCCTTGGAGCTATCGTCAACAAATTCCGTTCTCATCAAATCACCAAGAAAATGCTTTTCGTCATGTGGTTCAGCGGACTAAGAGGAGCAATTGCATACGCATTGTCCCTCCATTTGGAATTTGAGAAAGAAACACGTCAAGTCATTATCACCACCACGCTCATCATTATTCTATTCACGACTCTAGTCTTTGGTGGCCTTACGATGCCGATAGTCAAGGTAAGTCAAAATTGATCGAATAATTGATACTTGTATTTATAAATGTTAATGCACACACGTACACGTACATGGTCTATTGCAGTATATTGAGAGAGATAGCAAGCTCGCTCGTCTTCGTTCCCGTCGCCGGCGCAGGAGTCATAAGGAAATTTCGCTCAGTAAAACCAAAGAAATGGTAAGCAAACTGTACAATGCTCAAGGTAATAATAATAGTCGATCTTCGAGTACCTACTAACAAATTCCATTATTTGTTTTCCAGGGCCAAACAATCGACTCTGAGCACTTGTCCGAGCTAACTGAAGAAGAGCTTGACCACGCCAACCTCGCTAAACAGAACATGTTTGTGAAATTAGATATAAAGTATTTTCAGCCTTTCTTCACCCGACGGTTCACCCAAAAGGTACTTCAACCTTTACATACTACTACGGCATCATCTGTCATTCCAAGAAATTGAGTCCGATTCAGTAGCTTAACTCTTAATTTAATTTCAGGAACTGAAAGACTGCCAAACCCAAATGACAGACCTGACTAACCGCTGGTACCAAAACGTTCGCGTCTCACCTGTAAATACTGAGGACGAAGACGAGGATGGAGACGAAATTGTTGAATTCAGTACGGTTTCAGATACGTGCCTAATACATGGCGGGAATTCGAATAGCACCGGACACTGACGTCAATGCTACATGCTCTAAAACTAACCTACAAAGGTGCCCTGTTTTCACTAAGTACCACAAACTGTGATTTTGTGTAACGCTTACACTACGTTATATATATTTATAATTTATTTATGATCGCAACTTTTAAAATGCTGGAAGTAAAGGATGCACGCACATCGTACCTTTGCCAAACAAATAATTTTGACTTTCTTCATTGTTTAGTATCCATCCGTATGTTATCTTAATATTTCCACGGGGCCTGATATGTTCTTTTCGCATTTCGACATTTAGTGTTCTAAATAGGAATATAACATAGCTGACAATACAAAACGCTCTCAACTTCCCAGCATTGGATTGAACGGCATAAACATGTTTATTAGATCATACAAGTTGAATAGTTGGTATTAGACTTACATTTCTGCATGTACATTTTTGGAATGATTAATTTTAAATACTTAGTTTAACCAATGAAGTTCATGACGACCAGGTGTAGGAGGAGGTGTGCAAAGATAAAATCACCAAAAGCACGTTCCGGGCTTATTCCACTGAAGAGCAGCTTGTTCTCGGGATTAACTTGAATTCGAAGACAGACTAAAAAGATATATTTACAATTAGTTCAGTAATCAAGACAAGTACATTAAATGATAACAGAAAGACCTTATAGCTTGTTCTAATTTCTACTACTGTTGACTGTTCAAACTGGCAAAACTCTAGATACAACTTGAGCTTGAGGCTTGAGCAATTCACCCACTCACAAAAAAGTAGAGACGTACTCAGTAGGTAATTGCAATTAGGATAAACGGGATGCATTTCATTAACGTGAACTACTAGAACACCTTACCACCTATAAATACCATACAACGTAACACACGCATGACTAGTAGCCGGACATATTATTGTGTAGACGGAAAGTCCAAGTTTGTTGCCTCAAGATGCAGGCTTTATATACTATGTTACGCAAGGCTTCGGACTTGGAACTTGAAACTTGGGTACCTCCGCAAGGAAATCTACCAGCTTCTACCGTTGCTTACTACCAGTCCTTAATCGTTTCCTTAATTATTTGAACGAGTCATCTGTGATGTGATCACATGATCAGGAGGAGCCTGTTTATCTTGAACCAATTTTAAAAATACCCATGATTGATTGATATGAACAATTGAACCTACACCTTCTGATTCTGACATCTGAGCACACACGGACACACGTATTTCCAGTGCAGTGTAACGGGTTGAACTGGAGCTGGAGCTAACTGAACACCAAGAAGAAATTTTGGTCGTGTGCCCAAAAAAATTATTTTCAACTTTTCCGTTTTCCTGATGTTTGAAGAAGTTTTAAACCATTTTTTTAAACTGTTATTTTTAAGCTGACGCCACGCCATTTGTCCTTATGCGATACGCACTCTGTACACTACTTGGCACCTTGAACCTGTCACCTGTTGTGCCCACATTTATATTACTTTTATGTTTCATTTCTTATTCTTGTTAACGTGGTTATTTGTAGGGCGCTTACCAGCCAGGACGAATGAAGCAACAGCCGAGATGAATCCAGAGAGAAAGGAGTTGAAGGGGAAGGTACCAACGAGGCAGCAGTAGGCGAACTGCAGAATTCCAGTGAGCAGAATGTAGGCCAAGTAGGCATCAATGATCTTGAGCTTCTTGGGCGTCTGGATGACATACTCAGAAAAGAACTTCCCCACCACTCCCACCGTGGTCGCGGGCGTTGATGAACCTCCTGCCATTCCAAACTACGGATTTATACACGAATGTCAACCCAATTAAACAAACAGAGAATGTCAAGTTCCAGAGTTGAGAAAAGCCGACAGCCGACACGGTGTTTCTCTCGGATTGGGGTGACGTTTCTTCTGTGGACACGTGGCACTTGCCCACCAATTCAAATTACAAGTCTCCTGGAGACACAGGGTTGGTCTAGATGGCGGGGCTAGGCCGGTTTCACTTGCTCAATCTAAAGTTCCTGATACTTTTTCATGAGAATGCAACGCCGCAATTGTCTGTCGTGTCGCCTCCAGTGGTCGCCTCCTTTGGGTTTTAATAATTCGAGTTAGACAAGGTTGAGTTTCTACAAATGAATCAAACGCGAAGATTTTTGGAAAACCTACCGGATCGGACTGAAATAATCAAGGAAAGAGTGAACAGTGTAGTGGAGGCAAAGTAATAGACATTCTTCACATCAGACATCAGCAGCAGTCGTATTTCTGACCAGATTTCTGAATGTGAATTTCTGTATCGGAGAAGGTATATCAGTAATGAAACGAGGTCATTTTCATTTCATAGTACATTTAATCGTTGGCAAAGGCAATGACTAACATAACCGAACACAACAGGTTCATTGATTTTATTGTGGAAAATAGTTGTAATAAAACGAATTGAATTAATGCTAAAGCCCGATGAGCCATATGACATATGACCGAGGAACCTGCTATCTTTGACCTTAGCCTTGTAATTTCTGGAGTATGCATTCGATTTCCATAATCCGCAACTAGTACAAATATGTTCTTGCATGTGGGATGCTTTACAGTAATTTATGTCAGTCGTCAAGTAAATCGCTTTATATATTTGAAGAACTGTGTGTAGCCGTTACGTTTACATTTTAAGGGTCAAATAAAAAGGGAATTGCACGCTGCACGACGGGTCTCATTGTAGTGTGGATTGTTAAGTAATACATGTCTAACCGTCTCGTTTACAAACATTTGAGCCAAGCAAATAATTGCAATGCTTAATTAATTCGGAAACTCGGCTCTATCCATGTCATGAGATGGCTTGCAGGTAAAAGTCAGAGCAGAACACAAGCCACGTTTTGGTGGTTCAATTAATTTCATTCCATTTGCATTTCCATGACTCTTGCCTTGCTTTGGGCTTGTCTCATTCCATTATTCCAACAGGGAGTGTGTATTATATTGTTTGACAGGTTGATAAAGCTAAAATCATGCAGCGTCTGTCAAGTCAGGACGCTGGTAAGGGAAAACTGAATCACGTATTACGCCTTATTACGTCTACGAAATACTCAAGCCACAGGTTGCTTTGCCTTGTGGGTCGAAAAACAATGCGAATCTCATGGAATCAAGGATGAACTTGTTTATTGTCTAATGTTCCTCTAATTAAGAAACGGAATCTTAAATGTAATTAAAACTGAGATGTTAGGAATTACATTGCAATTTCATGCATTCTCCCCTTTTGTTTGTAACGTCTTAATCTTAATACTACAAGCTATACGGCATTGAGCCCGATTCTGATTTAACTGACAGGTAAATACATTTTGTATTGTCGCATGTACATGTACATATGCTCGTACTATGTACGTACACACGTATAATGCATATCGCATTAAAGGCTTGAAAATGCTTCCTTCACCGTATACCTCGCTCTCACTCTACTATACTCTCTTGATTTGGTGTAATAATTGTTTGGCATCGTTTCAAGTGCTTTCCACATTTAGCAAATATTTACTTTATAAAACAAATTCATAATCTTGAAACGGGAAATCTCTGCCTCTGCTCTTGACGGTTCTATTTTTTTTAAATCATTCTGTTTCCGCTAATGGACTTGTCCGACTTCTCAGTTAAGGTCGCTCCAACTCAAATACTTTCGACCAAGGAGGTATTGTCAGTGCTGCTCTACTTCAATATCAAACTGGAGGACAGGTCCGCCCCTAATCCCCAAATATCTTATTATCATCAAAAGTTGTTTTTTCGTAATGATTCGGTATTCTGAATAGTTTCACGCCTGTAGGATAGCGTTCACAACAGGAATTTTCAGTTCAAATCCTCGGATTCGAAACGATGATTTTTAATTTTTTTTACTATTTTGTTGTTCTATTTCAAGCTATTTTAACACAATTATATTAGAAACTAGACACAGAGCATGAATTTGCGCTCCCTAGTCCTGTTAACTTGTAAGTGCGATACTATGTATGTATAATCTCAGTGTCACCTGCTTGTATCGAATAAAGAAAACGAAATAAATACACAGTTTCTTAAGAAAGACGAGCAATTTCTTGCAAGCCTTCATCTCAATTTCTATTCATATGCGTTTTCTACTTCTATCGCAAAGTCTTATACTAATCAGGTTTCTATTTTGGCCTTCAAAAATAAATATCATTATTCAATTTCCAGTTTCTAATTTTAAGAATGAACAGGAACATGGTATTTGTGAATCTGATCCTTAATCAGATGCAATAGGGAGCATGTAAATTGAAACTTAATCTTTCAATCTACATAAGTTTGGAGGATTCCACGTTATGGTATGCATTATACAAAAAAAGTTGTCAGAGGTTTCGAAAACTTGATATGGAAAATGCAAGGGAACTTAGGTAAGGTTCCGGACTCCCGACCAGGTCGTATTTACATTGTTAAGGCCTTAATAATACTTACGTAGAATAACTGACAAAGAAACGGAAAGTAGTTTGTTTAACCTGAATTTCCTTTTGTTTAACTAATCTGGTAAGTGGGTAGAAGTTTTGAAACTCGTAAATAAATATCCAACTTCAAATTTTTCCAATTTGAATTTCATAACTTAGTGGACCTACATATATGCTTTCATTAGGGTGTTTAGATGTGATTGTGGAATTGTGAAATTCTGTTACAGAGGTCGGGTGATGGTCATTTTTAGGATGTGAATTCTACTAAATATGTATCGGTATGACGCTATTTTGAAACAGAAGCGCTTCACTCAATTTCAGGTTTCGTGTCCGACAAGCCGTATTTACCTGTGCCCATTAGTGCAGCGTGATCTTAAACACAAAACGATTATTTAAATAGAAAGTTGTACATCGTCTGAGATTTATCAAGTTAATACCTACATATATAGGTGTTTAAATCAGTCTCATCTCACGCATTCTCTACGTGCATTGCTTGAATAAGTTAGATTAGGGTAACTGCAACCTGTTGATCTGGAAGGTGGAAATTGACTAATACTATTATTTTTAGACATTTATGATCCGCTTTATCATCAGTGTCACTGC
>JAQFXY010001371.1:0-10882 GCA_034693865.1 Ceratophysella sigillata | reverse complement strand
CGAGTATCTTCGGAGGAGATAGCGATCATACATACATACATACATACATACAAAGTAACGATTTTATGTAAATGGATATAAGTACAACTGGTCATGAGTCAATGTCCTGGTTTTCACTTTTCTTATCAAGCTCCATACATGCAGTAGGACGCTCCTGCTATTAGTACATCATTAATTAGTATATTCTAGGAAGCTTGGCTTTGGACTGGTTCTAATCGTAATAATGCTAATGAAGATGACTACCAGAGACTGAAGGTAAGGAACTCAGTGAGTGAGTAAGATGAAGGTGAAGGTACAATGATCCTCAATCCCCAATGCGGCATTATTCTAATGAGCATTAGGCTGAGCAAGTCGGCGAAGGTTGTTCAAATTAGTTTTAAATACTCTAGATCAGACGGAACACTGAACTCCAGTTGTCAAGTCAGAATCGACCGGCCGGTGTTGGTGGAAACAGTTCCGAGATTCTTTTCTTGAGTACGTTTCAATTCTTGACTGAATTTGAGACCAGCTCAGTCGTCCGAGTGGGTTGAGCATTGAGCATTACCGGAATCCAAACTCGATTGCAGGCTTATTGAGTCTTTGGGAATCCAAGGAAGATCAAAAGGAGCGGAAGGATGAGTGGTGTGTCGATTTTGGCCTTCCTCATTCTGATGGGCCTAGCAACGGTCTTCGGTCTGAGTCAGCAGGACCCTAATGAGATTCTAAGAAATTCTATCAACACTGCTGCAGGATGGGAGATCATTCCCAAGGACACCCGATTCGAGGTATTGTCAAATCCCATTCTACCTCAATTCCACCCTGTTCATTGAGCCCAGTCAATTGGTCCCCGTGAATTATGTTAGGTTCAGTTATCTTATATCATTCTATTCGTAGATAATTTAAGCTGTTATATGTATATTTCTACATTTTGCAAGTTGCATTGGGTTTGCGGAAAACTAGTGTCCAAAAACTGATAGCGGACACTTCATCGTAACACAAAACACTAACGAATTACATAATATAGTAACTTAGACGCGTTAAAGCAACTAAAAACTACAACGAATCCCAATTATCAAATTAAGAAACTATTATATAAAGAAATTCAGACAAATTTAATCGAGGAAATGACAGAACGAGGAAAGACATAGCTTTCTATACACCGCTTGAATATATTAATTGGCTGTGCTGTCCTGTGACATAAGTCGGATTAGATTTTCTGGAAACGCTGCATGTAATTCATATGCCATAACTGAGCCTGTTAAACGCACGGGGTCGGTTGAATGGGCAGCAATTGACGTAGAGTCGTAAAATACGGAGACTGGGATATCTCGCCTCACCCTTTGTGTGTCCAACCCTTGGTTTGCAGCCATGACCTTTATCTCGAATCTCTGCTTTGTCAAAGATTTCAAAGCTCAAATCAGCCAAATCAAAAGCACAGTCCCTCGCCTTTGTTTGCATAATACCCTTAACGTTTCAGACTTTCATCTGCATCACTCGTTAGTATAACCATTTCTATAAATGTCTCACGATTCAGCCTTTTACATGACTCTCCAGCAAAACCCCAGGCCATTATTCTCAAACGCAATTCCAGATATAGAAATTATATTTCTGGAGATTTGAGATAGAGTGTGAAGCGTTCTTGGCGTGACAAAAAATGGACTGATGATCTGACGTCAACGTATTGCGGTGTTATTTTAACTTATATATATATTAATTTGCCTAAATTCATAATTTGAGTTGATAGACTTCACTATTGTATTTATTTACATATTTAACCATGAAAGAAGTAAATAGTTTTATAAGCTGACCAAACAAACTAAAATGTCTCGTCCAGCCCACCCACTAGCCATTAAATATCGGCTCATAAAATCAGGAACTGTATAAGCTCTGTCCATGAAACATGAGTGAGCTCCAGATCCAGAGCGAATGCATAGTAAAATAATCAAAGTTCTTCCACCACGGTAGAGAGCATCTAACTTGGGCAGTCCTCAATAGATTTCTGCATATCTTGCAGGTTGCAAACTTTAAGTTTCTTGAAACTCTGAAACTTTTTTCCTTTTCATTTTGCAGATACTGCGTTATGTGAAGAAGTTACGGGATTTCAAAGATCCATATTATTTATTTAGTAATCCTTCTATAGTCAACCGAAACCTTTTTCTTACAAAACCCAGCCCTTATGTCTTCCAAACATTTTCCGAGCCCAGCACTACAAGCTTTCACCTTTCACCAAATGAATGTTAACATGAATATATATATATCGTCAATTTGGTTTATAAGCTGAAATGTGTAATGATGAATTTATAATACAATATGCTAACGTTGCTCTATACAAGGAAGAAAGTCCTAATTGGCTGTGAAGATATTTAAAAACTTTTCAATTCAAAGTTTACTAGAATTAGGTAATCGGAAACTTGTTTAGGTAAGTTATTCCACATTTCCACACTCACCAATAATTTAATCATGAGAGCATTTCTCATTCATTGCTAAAGTTTCCATGGTTATACATTTATTCCTAAGATTAGAATTACTAAACTTAAGACGACGATGATAAGATATATACTAAGATACAAAATAATGGAATCCATACAAGTTGGCATGATTAGTGGATTCCCGTATTCGCCCGATTGTTCACTCTTGCTAGAATATGTTGAAGTTTGAACCTTCTAGAACGTTCCCGTGCCAATTACACTAAGGACAATATGAATGTAGCTGAGTTGTTAGACAAGTATTGTTTACCCAGCCTGTTGTGTATTCATTTCAGATGAAGAAGCTCAACGGAGTGACGACGTCAAAGTGCTCCGACTTTCCTGGAGGTGGTAAAGGTTGTGTTTCCAGCTCAGTCTACACTTCAAAGGGAAGCTCTGGAGCAGCGTCAAGTCTCCTGTCTCTGCCCACTCTAATCCCACTTCCCTTCTTCTGCTTACTCAACCGCATTCAGCGCTTCTAATTCACACAAATTTCTACTCAACCCTCGACCTGGTGTCCACTGTAAAAGGCGATCCTGGCGGCTGACTCGATTAAATCCAGCACACTTTTAGATTTTAACTATCCTGTGATCTTACTTAGATATATCATGAACCAATTACTGTGTTGTAACAAATGACTTACTTATTTTTTGTAGTTCATCCCTTTGTTTTACGATTTTACTGTTTCTGAGTTAGGAATATTTGATGTATGCTATTTCATAGTTCAGATTTCAAATTGTCAGCCTCTAGGGTTTTAGCAGTTCATTTCAGTTCAGTACAAACTCATGGTATGGTACAGGCTACTAGCAATAGCCTCTGTTCTAATTCCAAATTATAACCCGAACTCCTGACTCTGTAGCTCTGTAGCTACAACTACATACAAGGTTCCCTTCAATCTCTCGACTCGACTTTTTTTACATTTTAAGAAAACCTCTGTTCATAAATGTAATTAAATAAAAAGCAGCTCCGCATTAGTTTGGAGTCTAAAACACAATTAAAAAGTCCTAACTTGAAGCTTAGTACGTCTACATGGAACACGCGGAATCAAGACTCGTCGACTTGATCTTATTTTCATAAGCAGAATCTTCGTCTGGAGACAGGCTTATTACAGAATACACGGTGCTCACCTATGTAGTGAGTCATCGTTCATCGTGGAGAATACTTACTGATTATTGCTTGGGACTACGCACTAATTATGCGAGTTGCACTTGTTAAGGTCCTCATTAGTTTGCAATTAGAGTTTGAATTTTGCTCCATGCAGCATGCAGCTTCTATGCATTCGTCATTACTATTAGGATTATCATGCCCAGGCTGAATCTGCTTGTTGCATCACCGGAATGAACGGGTTCAAGAATAGTGTTCATCTTATTAAGCATGAGCCAATGATTAAATATTACGTACTGGTATGCGTATATAAATATACATTAAAATATATTAACATCATACTAGCACGCCTGTGATATTTAAAAACAGATTCAATTTACCTTATTACAGCACAAATTCTTAGTTGGTAGCTCCAAACTCAAGACTCAAGCTAATTATCCCTTTACAAATTGCCAATTTGTTCATAAGAGAAACAACACCAATTGGTGAATATAAAGTCACGGTTCGAAAGCCAAAATCTGAAGTGATTTGGGGTATCATAGTTTTTCCATGTTCTATATAAGGTATATGTAGTATTGGTAATTGGTAAATGTAGGGAGTTAATAGAATTCTGAATATAAATACATTCAGAATTAGCATAAAAGCGCATTGCAAAATCAGGAGGGTAACATCAACGTGTTATGTTTACTATTATGCTTCCACGTATTATGATTTGTGAGGATTACAGAGCACATTCGATACTTTCTTCTTGTATGCAAACTAGTTCATTCACCTCGTTGCTCTGCTCAAGTGTTTTCGGTTTCGCATTTACTTATTATGTGTTATGGGCTCACTACATGTCCGATGGTGCCAAGATTAAACATTTGAAAATCGAATGATTCATACTGCTCTCGCAACAGCTATTCGTGTTTCTTCGTAACGTAGTAAAAACTTGGAGGAAACTGTGGTACTTTGGGTATTATTGCTCTTATAATAAGGTCGTAAGGTGACGGGAGTCGGGAGCACACTTTCCATTTGCACAAAAATATGGGCATACTACAAGAGCATTACCGGAATATAAGTCTAGTATTAAATTTATGGAATTACGCTCCTTGTAACTTTCTACATAGATATCTATAGTGCCTCATTAGGCAAAATGACACCGTCTCTCTTTCTTGTATGCGACTGGGTATAAATACGAAACTCCGACTACGTGAATATTCAGCCTTTCAACTTAAACAAGTTATTCGTCAAAGAATTCAAAGTCAAGATTCATCCATAGTACCCGCATTTGGAGTTTATTCATGAGAACTCAAATAGGAAACATGTATTCCATGTAAATATGTATCATCCGTCCCTGCTGACGTGTTTGGACTATAAGGCTGGAGATACTCATCATGGACATATTATATTTACGACTATTTGGCTGTTGAAACGCCATACATATCCTATCCCGATAAGAGGCTTCCCAGCAATGAGCCCAAGGAATCAACAGTTCCACCAACTGTCTCTGATACTGCGTCCAAAGGTGCTAGCAAAGCGGGCACAACGCCCTATCAAAATACATGTATGGATTAACGATAAAATCAATCAAGGCCAAGGAGAAAATAGCTGAATCTCAAGCAGAACTTCCCTTAGTATTGTAAAGATATACTCACTTTTAGAAGATCCGGTACTCCTCCAGCAAGTTTCGACAAAAGATTGTTCACTCCGTTCAGGTTTGCTCGAATAAACTTGCCTAGTCCATCTAAAGGAGACTGCAGGTTTCCTTGTGGAGAAAAGGGCGTCAGGGCTCGGAGGACTGAATCCAATTGCAGGGCAGGATTTCCCTATTGTACACATGCAGAGCTGCTTATGTCGAGTCGGTCAAATATATGCAGCGGAGAAAGTGTGCGAACTGCACGCACAGTTGTAACATTTCTCTCGTTCGTACACATATGCTTTCTACTGATAGTGGGATAAAATGGTTTGGCATTTCTCGTTGTAAGCTGTTATTGAGTTAAACCAGGCGGTATGAAATAAAAGCTACATTGGAGAAAGCCTTGCATGTAAGCATCTTGCAGTTAACTCATGCCCTGAACTTGATATGCTGTACTAAAATTGTTTCAACCAAAGTTGTATATCTCGATGAATACAGTGACACTTGTTTGAACTATTTCTTTGCAAAGGTCACAGGTAAAAATTAGCTGTTACTAAATTAAAACAGCAAAATCCCATCCAGTACCAGTACCGTGAGGTTTACTCCAACTATGCAATGTTATTACTATTGAACCCTCCCTGAGCAGCCTTGTACATTGGGTATGATTTGGCTTTGATTTTCAGGTTTGTGCTTAAAAAAATTAAGAAAATTCACCAACTAAATAGACGTATCCACACAACGTTATTTGCAGCTCAAACAACGGATGCATTCAGACATTAATATACGTTATGGGAGATTATGCCAATTGTGAAATATTGGAACTTCAACCAGCTCAACACACAATAAGACCTGACTTCCCCCTTTAGTTGATACCTATATTATTATTGCAGCATTGCGAAATAATGAACTTTTGCCAGTTCACCATGCTTCTGGAATTAGGATTGACGATAATATTACCTTGGACGGATTAGTATTGATCATAATGGAAGGCAATGAGTTGACCAATGACTGGGTAAGTTGTCCGTTTTGCAGAGCATTGGAAATGTATTGTGCTGAGTTCTTCACACTTTGAGGCATTTTGGTGTCCCCACTCTCAGCCAAGGCTCGGACAACCTAAGAAGAGACGGGATTACGTTATGAAGAACATTACGTAAATAGTTGTAGCCGTTCCACGTCAAATCCGCACCGTCAACTCCTCGCTATTTCAAGCTATGCCAGGGTTATATGGAGTCATTTTATACCAGCAACCCAATAATCAGTACAAAACCCTGAACCTGGGAAATTGACAGAATTCCATATATTCCATGGTAAATGTATTACAGAATTAGTAAGCCCGTTCATTTAATTACTTGCGGCATACTAAAAACGGTTAAAGTTCAACAATTCAGACCCGTTTCAGTAGCTTTGGAAAGCAGCATTTGTATGCACCTTGAAGCTTAGGGTTGTACATCGAACTTCCAAATCGGACACTCGACTCCTTATACTCAAGGATTAGATTAGGCTCAGTTATTTTAGAGCATGCTAGGTTAGGTTAGGTGAAATGCTCAAATCGACTAGATGTCATTTTGCTCAGTTGCCGTAGAACGTTTGGATTGTGCTGTGGCCAGATAAACTGAAAAGCTCATCATCATGAGCCCAAGTGGCGTGTGGTTGGGAATGATAGGAAAAGGCACTCGAACAACTCAAACAACTTGAGACGCACTACTACATATATATCTTATGTCGCATAGCATTCATAATAAGAGAAGGACCCAACTTTCTCTTTTCCTCATTTGGCACAAATGGGTTTGGACGACAATAAAACTGATACTGGAACCAACCCGTATGGATTACACTATTGACCAAAAACAAAAATCCGAAGCAATAGAAAACATTCTGAGACAACTTGGGCCAAATCGATTCCACCTTTCATTACCCGAGCCTCCAGAAATAAACGGATTTGTACGAGAGTAGATATGAAAAAACTTTCTTCTCTTAATTGAGCAAATAATAGGACAATGATAATTGATTTCTGTTTCTGTGCAAAATTTGCATTTGCATTATTTATTGGGCTGAGAGGTGGAACGGGAGACGTCTATGGCCCTGTCACTCAAGAATTCCTTGTGTGTCAACTGCTCAGCCAAATGACGTCTGGAATGACTGAGCCAGAGGCCCATGGCAATAGAGGCGGGCAATACGTCTTCATTATCGCTTTCTCTGGAAGGAGCTGGAGAATAGCCGAAGAGAAAGTGAGATGAAAGCATAATAGACCCTCTCCTCCCAACATTAAATATTCAATTCCTACTCAACTCTCAGATTAACTTGTCTGTCCAGTTCCTATCTCCAGAATAACTCTAATGCTGTATGGCTCGAGCCGTTTCGAGAGGCGCTGCTGTTGGGACCGACAGAGTCTGCTTGGAAAAACGTAGGGAGGAGATTTAAAAATATTGCTGTTATTCTGGAGGTGACAAAAAAGTTCCCATCGAAAAGTTTCGAACAAGTTTCCTCGAAAAAATGTTTAGGTTTTTTGGTAGATTTTTTGGTTGAAAATCATAAGTGCATTTGTAGTATTGGAATATCCCTTATTTGAATACAAATATTTTGGCCTCAAAAATCATTTTAAAATAATTGGTTTGCGAAATATCATAGAGTTCTATGCAGATTCCGAATATACTGATTATATAATGTTTCAACCTGACAGTTTGACAGTTTAGACAGGATCCAAGAGGCAACTGGCTTCCGGTTTTAAAGGCAGGAAATATCATTGAGAGTTTCTGAAATAAAACGAGTAAACTCGTGTGCAAGCAGCCTGTGTGGATCTAGGGCACGGGGCTTTCGGGTGAAAGTATAATGCAGATCTATGGATAAATGTTTCATCCGAAACACAATTACCTACATACTGCAGAGCTCCACACAGCCAGCTGACCAGTAGCAGTTAGCATTACAGTGAAAGTGGGCGACTCGAACTTGTACTTGCATTCATGCATCGCAATGGATATAGCTAGTTTCTGTTATAAATGGAGCAAGTGCGTTTCGCTGATGTTCCGCATGTAAGCAACTGACCAGCTCGGTGCGTATAGCTGTGTACAGAAGCGTCAATGATTAGTCCGACATACATTTCCATTAATATTGTCCGTTCTATTAAGCCGTTCTTAGGGATCCGAAGTCAAAAAGAGTCTCAAACTCTGTCTGTAAGATCTGGAATATGCAATTTTCATTTTTACGAGGATTACGGGTACAAAGACTGCACAGAAAGAAAGAACCTAGACAGAGTGCAGCCAGCCTAGTCCCAGGCTCTCTCGGGATTCTATGTGCGCGGCGTTCGAAGCAGCGTAAATATGCCTGGCTGAAGCTGAATGTATGTTAGATGATTCTACGTCGATTGTACTACGCCAAATTATTCTCCCAAGTTGTGCTCTGTACTTTTTAGTTCATCTACGCTAACTAGCATTTATAGAATTACGCCTTGTGGGGAATTACTGCAAGTTAAGTTAGCCTAGAGTTGAAGGTTAGCCTAAATTAACATGCTAACCGGATTTTAATAAATATAGTCGGTCTGTATTATAGCTTCTAAATTACACAAGATAACTGACAAAATAGAAATAACCCAACTCAAGAAGTGGAGAAACAATCGACAAGGGAAACTAAAGCTTGCGCCATCAACGGGGCCAATTGACGGTTGCAATTAACTGTACGCAATTGATGGTGCGCAATTGACGGTGTGCAATTGACGTTGAGGGTATTGGAAAAAGGGCAGTAGTACACAAACCGGAACTAAATTAGATTGAAGACGTTTGGCTGCCAAAGCTTTGGATTTCAGAACTTTGGCTTTGGGTAGAGCTTTGAATCGGTCCGTAATCATTTTTTCTGTAGCGGGTCGAGGACGTGCAGGAGAATGCACCCCAGGTCCCTTTGTCGGTCGTCGAGGAGGAGCTGCCGTCCAACAAATCTGAGCCAAATGAATAACAGAATGATACGCGAATTATTGATCACTGCCTCTGGCTACAAGCAAGATCCCTACTTATGTCAATAACTCGTACGGAATCTGGAGATGGGTTTAATTATTACATCCCAAAACTGCAACTCTTGACTTTGGAACTTGAGAAAAATATAAAACAACTATACGGTTCTACGGAAAAAGTTCCCTGCTAAAAAGTTTCTTCCCAAAAAGTTTGTCGGGATCAAGCACGTTCGGGAAACTTAATTTAAGTTGGGTACTAGAAATTCCATCCAATGACACGATATCTAGCCTAGCCTAACTTAATAGAGCCTAACTTGACCAAAAGTTTGAGCTGGAGGTCAAAGTGTAAAAAGGAACTTGAACGTAGGGAACTTTGTCGTCCTCCCAACTACATTAGAAATGATCAAAGAATAAAAAGTAGAGAAAAGCTCCATTATTCCAGAGCCCATCAATAGTAAATCACTAGGTACTAGGAATAAATAAAAATAAGAAATAACCTGCCTGGGCACATAGTAGGATCAAAAAAGAAACTTTCCCCAGGGTGAGCAGGCGGTCCATGAAGATGAAGGTAGCGTAAACTTGGGTTTTCTATTTTTAGAATCGGGTACTGTATCCACCAAACCACTGTCGTCAACCTGCTTCAAATCTAAGAATTTGTTTGATTTGAGTTGATACAATATGTCAGTGATTGAATAAGTTTGGAGTTGGGAGAGCTGAGCTGTGTTGTCTTTTACTGAACAATCAGGGGAAATCTTCCTGCACGTCAGCCGATCCGGGTTTTGGTGGTAAGAGAAAGAGCAGAGACTAGCGTCATTCAATTTATACCTTCTCTCTCATTTCCTATTCCTAATTACATGGAGACCGGAAATTGGGACTCGACCATTTTAGAGTAGCCAGCTACTTTGAGATTGTTATTGAATTAAGGTGGACATTAGTGAGACGATGTGCAGGTGGGCCTGGTCACTCACTCGGGAACGAGCTTCACATCTTTTATAAGCAAAACGGAAGGGTGAAATTGAAATGGCATTATGATGAAAGGCTACGAAGGCTTCGTCAGGCGGTATGTTGGAAATGGTCGGAGCAGAAATGCGGAAGGAAGAAGAATGATGTGACAGGAACATGCAACCTAGCCTACTTCATCAAAAGGAGAAATCGCATGAATAGGTTTCTGAGCAGAAAGTCCTAGAAAAGAAGCCAATTTACTAATTAAAGATTTAATGGAAGGTCAAAAGGATTATTGCACAAATCGAATACAGTGATACATCATACGGATTGGGCAACATGTACCTACCCAAAAAACCTGCATACAGCAGCTCGAGGCCGGACGGGTAACTGAGCAATGAGCATATGCTCTGCTCATGTACCACGTACCACCGTTAGAAATCTCTTGATTTGTAGACTATTTTTTCAAGGAAACTGTGTCTTGCAATGGCCTCATGCCTCATATTTGTTTATTTTCTAAATACATAATACACACATTGCGCAGCAAACATTCGAGTTTCGGATTTATTACAGATTTTATTTATTGAAAAATGCACTACAATTTGTGTTGTGGACACCACTACCACTGTACCAATATACAATGGGACTTTTCCTCAAAAAACGTAGTTACTGAAGGACATGGTCGGTGACACGAAAGTTCATCGCGCACATTTCATCGCTACGAAAGTTCATTGGGCACAATTCATCGCCGCGAAAGTTCATCGCGGCGAAAGTTCATCGCCGGCACATTTCATCGTGCGAAAGTTCATCGCCAAGAATATTCGGTCAGGTCCG